>JAFLJL010002580.1:0-25010 GCA_018398815.1 Conus ventricosus | reverse complement strand
CGTGTGATCGAAAAGGCGGCATAGTGCAGAGTCTTAGGTAGCCGCAACTAGCAATTAAAGGCTTACCTGCCCCACCGTTTGTACATGGGGTGCGTTCAGCGGCTGCTGCTTTTCCCCTACGTTACACTATGGGGTATGTTCAGCCACTGCTGCTTTCCCCCTACGTTACTCTCTAAAAAGTTTAGTAAATTAGTATTGTAGGGTCGTTATTAAAGTCTTACTTGTCAGAGAACAGCATTTTACCAATCCTAGGGCGCATCCGCCCGAAACTAGTTGAGGGCTGATGTGAGTTAGGATTGGTAAAATGCTGTTCTCTCCATCCCTTCGTTCTCCTAGGAGATCATCGAAATGGAGTTGGCTGGCTCCACGGAACAACATGGGGCGTGGTATTTTCTGTCATTTCAGAAACCTTTGGCGCACAACTTGACCACATATTCCCCTTCCCCTTTCTTGTTCCATCACAGTTACACTAATTGCTAGCGTGTTGCGGCAAGAGGTTTCAAAAGGAGATGCTGACTCCCCTCTTTTCCTCCTCCTCGCTCCTCACTCAGTAGTAGAGGATCTGAGCGATGTTTACTGGTGTTCTGTTTCATGTCTTATTCCCAGTCCGTTCAAACGAGTTTCTACATCTTATGTTCTTTTTGTTTGTCTTTGGAAACAGGCTGAATCAACAGGCTGAAGCGAAAGCATGTTGACATGTTCTGTCTGTTTTTGGAACTCTCTCTCTCTCTCTCTCTCTCTCTCTCCTCTCTCTCTCTCTCTCTCTCTCTCTCTCTCTCTCTCTCTCTCTCTCTCTCTCTCTCTCTCTCTCTCTCTCTCTCTCACGGACCTAGTGAGAGTGAGTTCTGGATTTCAGTGGCCCCAGTGAGATTGGGGTCATATGAAAGCTTCTAATTACTACGATCTCTTTTCTTTACCCACCCCCCCTCTCTCTCTCTTTCTCTCTCTCTCCATCACTCTCTCTCTCTCTCTCTTTCGTCTTCTCCAGAGAACTATAAAATGCCAATCCTAACTCACTTCGCCCTCAAACCAGTTTTCGGGCGAAGTGACCCTAGGATTGGCATTTTATAGTTCTCTGACAAGTAAGACTTCATTAACCAAAAAAATAACGATTTTTTACAAACAAAAAAATAACGATTTTTTACAAACAAACATACTGTGTAGGATTATCCGTTTTCAATACTAATTTACTAAACTTTTCAGATTTTAGTTTTTGATTAATCCTGTGTTTTTCCTGATCGTTTTCAATAACATCATTTTCACGCATACAGTCATCAAATGCGTCTCTGTCTTTCATGTGAAATAAAACTACAGTCTTTAACTGTTCTCTAAAGTCTTTTAAAACCGAGTTATATTTTTGACATAAAATCCACACACTTATTCCAGCATGTCTTACACTGAAAGCCAGTTTTGACAAAGTGTTTCTCTTTTTAACTATATCTCTTTCTGCCGAACAGTCATCTATAATAAATAGTGTCTGCGTTCCCTTAAAAAATTTATAAAAGTATTCTAAACACTCACTTAGCTTATTGCTAGGATCAACTAAATATATGTCATCATCTGTCCATATAAACCTTCTATCATGATATGCTTTGTTAAATTCAAGCGTTGGACAGAAAATTACAATATAATCAAAATTATAGCGATAAACTGTTTGTAATAGGTCGAGGACAAATATTGTTTTTCCACAACCAGTTCGCCCACAAATCAATGAACAATGAGGCTCTTTTGTCATAAAGTTTAACTGCTCCATAGTTTTTATAACAGAATTTAATCTAATCCAGTTATTATTTTTATCATACTCTCCGTCAAAACTTGTTCAGTATAATAAAACCCTATGAGGCCTAAATGTGTAAGATTAATCCAATTCAGTTCTGTAAGATTGTTTCTATTTAAGTCAACATTGATTTTGTTGCTTGTTGTTATGACCTTAATATCCTCACCATTGTGAAGAACGACGATGGTAACTTTAAGATGTTAACGTCTAAGTTTTGCCAGCTAATATTAATTCCTTTTATAAGTATGTCACTAACGCCCACAACCCCATCCCTCTCCTCATCTTTTAAGACAGAAATTTCAAATATCATTGTGAACGTGTCTCCTAATTTTCTGCTTGGAAAGAACTGTAATTTTGTAGAAGCTTTCTTTAAAACCGTTTCTCTTCTGTGGAGGATGTACTGTTTTTTCCCATACGGCGTTATTTCAATCTCTTTCCGACTATTGTCGTCCGGCATAAGACTTACATGTAAAGGGCCAGAGTTGAATGCTTTTCTGAAACTTTTTTGACGGCTAAAAAATGTAAATGGGCTTATGAATTCAAATTTTATTTCCCATTCTAAATATGGTTCTAAGTGCCATTTGCTGTCAGGTTTTCGAACTATTTTATATCCATACTGGCCAGCATTATTTGCTTCTACATTGCGTAGTTGTTCTAGTTTAGGAAACTTTTTGTTGTCGCTAACCTCTTTGCATTTATAATCACCATCTTTAGTGTACTCAAACCCATACAAAGCGCCTATCTCACCGTTCTGTTCAAAGTCCGCAACGTCTGCAAGGTCTTTTAATTCTAAGGTTATACACCTTACAGACGCTAATGTAACTCCTGATTCTTCTGGCCCCCGCGACATTTTTAGTACAACTTATTATTTTATTTCCAAAACAATGTGCAGGTTATCACATTTCACGACTTTTCCTGTTTTTGTCTGCAATTTTTATATTAAATGATCCAACCCTCCCACAAACTAATCTTTTAAACTGTAAATTAGGGAATTGTATAATTTCATAATCGCAATATGCAGCTTTCCCAGATGGAAGAGCTCTATAAAACAGTTGAGGGCCTTCCATCATATAAGTTTTCATCAGTGCTTAGCTCATCCAAATAAACATAGAGTAATGAATGTAATGCAAGATCGAGCGGATTTTCTCCTTCATAAGTAGTTTTGTTTGGCGTAACTCTAAAACTATGAACGGCTCGATTGGCAGTTGTAAAACCTAACATTTTAGCTAGCTCTCCATCAAAGTAGTAACCTACTGCTTCTTTTTCATGTTTGAATGATAACATTGTTTTCAGATTCGCATTGTTAAGTTTGAAAGCAATGTCAAAGTTACTCATTGCTTCTTTTTAGTGAGCAAAACCCGTAATAACCATCAGGTATGGTTAACTGGCTAACTAATGTTCCTGCATTATCAATTTTTTGAATCTTATTATTCTTCTTTGATTCACTTATATTAAACCATACGACTTTGTAAAATATTTCATGAAGCGCAACCATTCTGGTTCCGCAATTGTTATCAATAGCATGTTCTAAAAACGAAGGGACGGTCTTGAGTTGTTATGTTACAAACATTTTTTAAACGAAATAAAAATGAGCGCATTTAAATATACTGATGCAAAATATTCTGTTGGGCCGCACTACAATCTTAAAAATATAACAACCGACACCCTCGACATTTCTGTGACTCAGTCTGACACCTTTCAAGTAAAGGTGAGTACTCCATTAAACAGATATCTCAACCCCCTATTAAAAAGACTACATGCAAAAGTGTGGTTTAGTCATCCGATGCAGTTTTTATCAGAACCAGTTAAAATTTGCTGTGTTTTGTGCATCAACTGGGTGTGGAGTGTCGTATGCTGATCACTTAAATCATCCTGATCCTTTGGTGAGGTCAGTGTATAGATTCATTTTTATTACACCTTCAGGCGTATTTTGACTGAACTGCAAGCGCCATTACCAAATGACAAACCGTTTAAATCCATTCAGCAACCGAATAGACATGAAGGCTTTTGAAAGGATCTGTAACGAATTCAATATTAATGTTAAGGAAAACTTTAGACAAAAGTTGGATCTTAATCATGGTCTAGGCACCCTTATTTTTGGGGCGTGCACAGAAAGTATAACTATGACTGGCATCCTCCTTACACATCTTTCTCTTCAGGCACAGGTTTCACCTCGGGTCCATAGAGCAAGAGCATAAAACAGCGTGGACAACATTTATCTTAGACACTTCTAAGGGCCTAACTAAAGCAGGAATAGAACGAATAAACGACTCTATTCGTACTTACGTTTGGTGTTTGCTAGGTTCGCAAGCACAGGCAAGATCGAGCATAACTGATCCTTCTACTGTTTTTGACGCACAAAAACAATACTTAGCAAATTTAGAGGACGCCATTAATTCTACAGTTGATTTACCTTCAACTATTAAAAGGTATCAAAATGTTTTACAATACGCAAGATCGAAAGTAGACTTTGCTGTTGGCACTGGTTTATATATGCTGCCTTCTGACCTCAGACTCCAGATAGGTACAATAATAAACTACAATAATGAAATCCTTGTGCAGGCAATGAACAGAAGGTGGGAAAAAACGACATAAATTCTGAGCCAGTAATATTGCAAGCAGTAAACAAACAAGTCGACCCCCCAAGAATAAGTCATCCAATCCCTGTGGTCCAAAGCCCGAAGACCGTTGAAGAAGTCAAAAAAAATAATGACCATGAATATGAAAAGACAGCGCTTGTTTTGGATTAACTTCCTTAGGATTACTCGGTCTTTATTTTACTAAATATTAACCCGACTATTAAGAGAACTAATGTCCATAAGTGCTCGGCCATAAAGCCAACTACTTTGCTTGCAGTAGACAAAAGCCAGCTAACAATACCCCCTAATATACCCGGCAAAGCGTCCATGGCTTTACTGGCTAATTTTTTTAATAAACCCGCAAGATGGTCAAGTTGTTTTTTACCCATGATTTATCAGGCGGCGATGGAGGCGATGGTGGCGGAGGCACTGGGATTTGACCTCCACCGCCACCTGTAATAGCCAACACCAGTGTACTTATTGCAAATCCTAAGGCTGTTATAACGCTCGCTAATGTGACACCTTGCTCTCTAAACAGTGTTCGTATTCGTTCTGCTAGCGTCGTGTCTTCATATAAAATTTTTTGGATAGTTTCTCTTATTCTGATCACTTGAGTTCGTAATTGTTCATGGTTAGTATACGCCGCTGTTAGTCTTGCTGATCTTTCTTTTCTAAGATCTTTTAGTCTTTGGGGTTATTTTTTTTTAACACCAAGCCCTAAGTTGGCGTCGTCAGCCTCAGCGAGTTTTTTTCTTCTCTTTTTATATTCTCATTTAGTTTCCTCAGTTCTGCTAAATTGTTAATTCATCTCTAATGGTTCTCAAAGCATGATTAGGGGCCTCTAATTCTCTCTCAGGCTGCCGTGGTTTGCGTATAGTTTTTGGTACTGTTTCTTTTGACAAACTGGTTTCTGCTTCTATTACATTTGTTATTTTGCTTGCTGTTGGAATTAAATCTTGAAGTTCCATGTTTTGCATTTGGTATCTGTTGGGAGTTCTTGCAGTGTGTTTTGAAGTTTAGCAACTGCCTCCTTATCTAATTTTGGTTTAGTAATGCCAAGGCGATTTCGATCTTCCGCCCTAAGTCTTTGTTTAATTGTAGTCATGCCTACAAACTTTGATGGGTCTCGTTTATCTGTAAGCTGAAAACGTTGTTCTCGTCGGGGCCGATTCTCACAAACAAATGGCCATTTTGATCTACTTCAAAATCATTAGGGTCTAAAACGTCAGGAGGTTTTAGGCCTAAACTTTTGTAAAATGCTCCGACCGTACTTTCTGTTAATTCACGCCGTAATGAGAGCGTTGAGCGATGCTGTATCAAAGGAGCCGTTTCACTCATGTCGTCTCCAGGATCAAAAACATCATAATCTTCTTCACCTTCAATTCCTGCCATGTTTTTAAATAATTAACTTTTTATTTTGTTTTATAAAAAAATGTCACAAGCATATGGCTCGATTCTTGACCCGCATAGAAGACTGAAAGAACCCTTTGGCGTGAAGGGAAATAAGCGGAATATTACTGTTCCAAATAATCCATCTACTATTGATTCAGATCAAATTCTTACTGTTAAATTTCCAGACCTAGGAGCGGATGAAGTGATTGTGCCAGGCTCTGCGCGTCTTACTTTCAAAATAGAACTCGCTTCAACAACAGACCCTAACAGAACAGTTGTACAGAATCTGGGGCGGGCAATCGTTAAGAAAATTTCTATAAAACTTGAGGGGCAAGAAATATTTTCTGTACATAATGCAGACATATTTTTAACCTATTCTGATCTATGGCTAACCGGAATGAAAGGGCCGATCTTGCGTTTCAAGGAATTGAAAATGAAGATGCACTAAAACATAGAATAGGCGCTGAAGATGCTAAAGACGGCAAAAGGTATGTAGCCGTAAGTTATGCGTATGGAAATCGCTTTTTCATACCCCTAGATTTTGAGTTGTTAAAAGCGCATGCTCCATACTTTCAAGGAGCATTAAAAGACAGATTGTCATATGAACTAACTTTTAATGACTACAAACATGTTATTATATCTACAGACACCGAAGCAAAGTACAGCATTTCTGACATCGCGTTAGAGTTTGACGTTGTTAGCAACCCTAACTTAGCGAGGCTGATCGAGCAACAATATAAGACAAAATTAGCAATATATTACGAAAGAGTAATTTTTCATTCTAAATATCCTAAAAGCAGGGCAGACACTATATGGAATTTTAGATTTAGTGCCACAGCAAGATCGCTTAAAGGTATTTTATTGCTGTGCGAAGATGAAGAACCATTCAAAAGACAAACTGAAAATTTTGTTAATCCTAAAATAACGAAAGTGCAATGTACAATTGAGGTAGTCCTAACCAAATCTACGCTAGCGGGCTTAAACCTTATCAACATTTGATGAAATAAGAAAACTGTTTGGAGGCGGGAGGTGTAGAAATCCAACAGTTGACCTTGTGTCTAAAGATCTACATCTTCACAGTGTTAGACTTGATCATTATTTAACAACGAAATACGGTTTATGGATTGACCTAAGGTCAACGGAGGATAATCAGTTACATGGAAGCGGGAGAACTGTCAGAGACATAATAAACATTCAAATTGATAAAGAAAAAGAGGTCGATAAACCACTTAACGTGTATTTGTTTTTAATATATGATGCGCAGCTGAATATTGAAGATAACAGATTAAAAGATATACAATACTAAATTATTTTTATTTTATAAAAAGCATGTCTGTTCAAGTTTATCCAAATGTGCCTAGAGCACCGGAGTCACGAAGAGAAGGGATAGTAGGCGTCTCTGCTGCTATAGAAACCCCCGACATAAAAACCTTTAGATTAACAAACATTACGCAAATGCAGCAAGTACTAGAGCAAGACCTTTCAAAATACAGCAAAACCAAACGAAGGTATTCTGCTGTCTTTAATGCTGTTACATATGTTAATACTGGAGCATCGACTATAAGTGCTCTATCAGCAGGAACGAGTGTTGGTCTCTTAGCAACGGGCATAGGCGCACCCGCAGCTTTACCTCTAGGCGGTTTGTCTTTAGCTCTTGGCCTATGTTCATTAGCCGTAGGTGCTGCTAGCAAAAAAATAAAAACTAAACTCCAAAAGCACACAGCTATGGTTCAACTAATAACAGCTAAACTTAGTTCGTTCAAACTGACAATAAATAAAGCACTAGTTGACTCAAACATCACGGATGAAGAATTTAATCGTTTACAGGCTGATTTTGATGACTACAAAAGACAAAAGTTTGATCTTCAAAGAAAGGCGAGGACAACTTTTTCTCAACAGCCAGACACCGATCAGATAAAAAAGGAATGTTTAAAAAAAAGTAGACGAGACATTAAACTCTGTTCTAAACAGCTCACATTAACAACGCCAAAGGGTGTTATACTTTAGTTTATGAGTCCAAGCACAAAAAGACCGTTGAAATTGATTCTGATTAAGACGACTTTGGGAGACGACCCTGGAGTCGATGTCGTTGTATTTTTTTTAATTTTAATATAATATTTTGAGTTAGAAAGAAACTCAGCATGGATAAGATATATGAAGGTCCAGACGAATTGTTTGAAGCAATGCGTAAGGAAGAAGATTTATCAAGAGCACTGAATGATATTGATTTAGAAGTCATTGATCCAGCAAACGTACGGGCAAGTGTTGCTCATGCTATTTATCAAGTTCCAGGTAAACTAACAATAGACCCGCCAGTTAAAGTAATGTTAGCTGTTTTAATCGACTATATAACAATAAATGAAGAAAATCTAGAAGTCTGGGTCTCAACTAAACAACAGACTATTCTTTCCTCTAATGACTTAACACCCGGTTGGGCAGACGAACTGCTTACACAGTTTGATGTGGCCGCTGAAGAAGCCAAAATGAGAGGCTCTGGTTGGTCAGATGGCGAAGTCTTAGAGATCAGATTAAAACAGTCTAAGTATGCGCCGATTGTAGGCAAGGCTTACATTCCGCTGCCCCCAGCATTGGTAGCGAAAAGAGCAGTTTTAAACATACAAAATACAGACAACAAATGTTTCATGTGGTGTGTTCTTGCAAGGTTGCATTATGTCGGCAAAAACGCAGAGAGAGTATCTAACTATCAGCCTTACATCAATGATCTTAACTTCAATGGAATATCCTTTCCTGTTAGTGTAGATCAAATTGAACAGTTTGAAGAACAAAACAAACCAATAACTGTTAATATCTACACATGGGATGAGGAAACAAATCTACAACCCATTAAAGTGTCTAAGAACAGCCCAACAATTGGCGAACCAGACAAAAATCATGTTGACTTACTACTGATGTTTTCACCAGCGGGGCTACCGCATTACACATTGATACGCACAATGAGTAAACTAATGCAGCATACTTCAAAGAATGGACATAAACAAGAATTCTGTAGAAAATGTTTAACAAGAATTCCATCCGTTCAAGCCACGAGCGAACATAAGAAACATTGTATCGGCCCAGTTGACTGTAATACAGAACTAATTACGCCCCCACCCGGACCTAAAGTTAGTTTTAAGAACTGGAAACGGATGCAAAATTCTCCATATGTTGTTTACGCAGACTTCGAATCGCTCATTGTTCCTTATGAAGGACCAACCCCACAGAGACTTCCTAAAACAGCCATAGTGAGTAATCACCAGATTTGTTCATTTGCCTTCATTGTCGTCAGGTCGGATGGCGCCCATTCAGCACCAGAATTGTATAGAGGCCCAGATGCTGCAGAATACTTCTTAGAACGCATGCAGAAAGTGCGTAATGACTGTTCTAATAATCTAAACTTATCTGAAATCATAATTACGCCCGAAGACCAAGAACAGTATAAATTAGCCACACATTGTTGGATTTGTGGTTTAGAACTAATGTCTAACAGTGAGGAAAACAATCCGACAGTAAGAGACCATGATCACATTAGCGGAAAGTTTAGAGGAGCAGCACACAGTAAATGCAATCTTCAACTAAAGTTTGAACCAAAGACATGGAAGCTGCCTATATTCTTTCACAACTTGCGAGGTTACGACTCTCACCTTATAATGCAAGCAGTAACCGACGCCTTTAGGGTAACATGCATTGCACAGTCATCAGAAAAGTACATGTGTTTCACTTTAAATAACATGTCTTTTTATGACTCTATGCAGCACATGATGGGATCATTAGAGTCACTAGCTATGTCCTTAAAATCCTGCCCAATAACGGAAGAATATTTGACCCGACACTCGTTAGAAAGGGCGTTTACCCTTATGAGTACATGAACAGTTGGCAAAGGTTTGACGAAGATACACTTCCACCTAAAGGCGCGTTCTTTTCTAGTCTTAGAGGAAAGGACATCAGTGATTCTGATTACCAGCATGCTCAAGATGCGTGGCAGAAGTTAGAGTGTAAAACGATGGGGGACTATCATGATTCATACTTGATGGCAGATGTATGTTTGTTGGCGGACGTCTTTGAAAATTACAGAAAGACCTGCATGAAACATTACAGTTTGGATCCTGCGCATTATATTTCTGCGCCTGGGATGAGCTGGGACGCTTTCTTAAAGTTTACAGGAATACAGATTGATTTATTGTCTGACCTACCAATGATTCAGATGATTGAAAACGGATTGCGTGGGGGAATTAGTATGGCGTCGCACCATTACTGTAAAGCAAACAACAAATACTTGGACGACTATGATCCAAGTAAAAGGTCTAACTATCTCGTGTATTTAGATGCAAACAATCTGTATGGATGGGCAATGGCGCAATCACTTCCATTACGTAACTTTAAAATGTACACAGATAATACGAATAATATTCAAAAAGCATTAAAGTGGTTGAGCAGTTTGACGCCGGGTCAACAGCGTGGTTTCATTCTAGAAGTTGATTTAGAATATCCTCATGAACTCCATGACCTGCATAATGACTATCCGTTAGCAGCAGAAAGTCTAAAGATGGCAAAAAAAGAGCCGCCTAAACTTGTGCCTGATCTTCGAGGCAAAAAAAAATTATGTATGTCATTACAGACTTCTACAATTTTATTTAAGACATGGTTTGAAGTTGACAGCTGTTCATCGTATAATTGCTTTTGATCAAGAACAGTTTCATGAAACCATACATAATGAAGAACACTGATCTCAGAACTAAATCCACAGATGCTTCAGAAAAAAGACTTTTTCAAGCTGATGAACAACAGTTGTTTCGGAAAGACTATGGAGAATCCGCACAAGCGTAAAGAAAACGAAGCAATTAAGCTGACTTCTAAACCAAATTATCAGGACTTCAGAAGATTTCATGATCAGCTTTTTGGTATAAATGATGAAAAAAAAGAAAGTCAAATTGGATAAGCCCGTTTTTATTGGGTTTACTGTTTTAGAATTATCAAAGCTTTTGATGTTAGAATTTCTTTACGACTACTTTAAGCCCTCGTATCCTGAGTCCAGAGTACTTTACACAGATACAGACAGTTTTGTTATAGATATCCCTACTGAAGACATCTATAAAGACATCGAATTAGAAGTAGCTAAAGGGCATGCGGGATGGTACGACACATCTGATTATCCTAAAGATTCGCCTTTGCATTCAATTACTAACAAGAAGGTTTTAGGAAAGATGAAGGATGAATTATCTGGAAAGGTGATCAAGGAGTTTGTTGGGTTAAGGTAAAAAAATGTACAGTATTTCGAGCCAGGAGAAAAACTATCAAAAAAGCAAAGGGAATATCTCGCAGTGTTGTGCAGTCGAGCATATCGCATGACAACTACAAAGAAGCATTGTTCAATAAACATACTTTTCATCATGACAACGTAAAACTACGATCTAATCTACATGAGATCAACACAACCGTTGTAACAAAGAAGTCATTAGATAGAACAAACACAAAACGAGTATTTGTTAATCCAGAGTTTTCATATGCAATCGGGCATTGGAGAACAGCATAATTATATAACTTCTTTATATTTTTCCTCAATCATAATAGTTTTCCTCAACTTTATCTAGAAGCTCAATCATATCAATATCCAATTCAGACAAAATTTTTCTCATTTTTGCTTGATGCGCTTGAATTTTTTTTATCATTTCAAGATATTCTTTATCCTGAAAATCAAAATTTGGGATTTTGGGTTGTAGGTGATCTGGATGCATTGCCATGTGCCGATGAATCCTTGTAATTGTTTCTTTAACAGCAAAATTCATATTATATGATTCCCGCATCAATTCTAAGGTCTTTTCATTTATCATTCTTGTATCATCCTGCGCTTCCTTTTGAGCTTCCATTTAACTCAAATATATTTACGTAAATTAATTAAAGCGGAACTGTGTCTGGCGGAATTATCTGCAGTTCCTCCTTCACAAAAGATCTTTGAGGAGCTGGTTGTTTTGTTGTGTCAGTTTCTCGTAAATAATACACAGGCGGATTCATTTTTACAATTCTTTTTCGTTTCATAACATATCGGTGGTATATTAGGCATTTTCAGCCTTCTCAATGTGGATGATTTGGTTTCCTTGTCCTAGAACAAGTTCTGTTTACAGCAGCAGTAAATTCCTTGCAGAAGAGGAGAGAACTATGCTATTATCGCAACAAGATCAAACTCAGAAGAATACGACAGGGAGAGAGTGTGCTACGTTTCTTCTTCTCCTATCATAACATATCGGTGGCATATTAGGTATTTTCAGCCCACTCAATGTAGGATAATTTACGGTTTTAGTGCGAGAAGTAGTGTTTTGGTCTTATGCTCGCATAAAGCACACACATAAAGCACAAACGAGTCAATATTTGTTTGAAACATCTGGCGTTTATCGAGACAAGTTCTGAACAGTTTGTGCTCATTGACTGACTGGCTAGTTATTATTCCGAGTATTAACGATTCTGTTAGTGGGGAAGAAAGAAAAGTTTGCTGACGTTTTAGTCAATTTTGTTAGTTTAAACAGGCGCCCTCTTCTTCTAGTTGTAGATCGACCTGAGTAGAAGAAGACGGGGAGTGTGCTACATCTTTTTTTTCTTTTTGCTCATATCATTTCATATCATATCGGTGGCACGTTAGGCATTTTCAGCCTTCTCCATATTTGTTTGAAACATCCGGCGTGACAAGTTCTGAACAGTTTGTGCTCATTGACTGACTGGCAAGTTATTATTCCGAGTATTTAACAATTCTGTTAGTGGGGGAAAAAAAAGAAAAGTTTGCTGACGTTTTAGTAAATTTTGTTAGTTCGAATAGGCGCTCTCTTGTTGAAGATCGACCTGAGTAGAAGAAGAAGACGGGAGAGAGTGTGCTACCTGTTTTTTTTCTTCCTCATATCGCATCATAACATATCGGTGGCACGTTAGGCATTTTCAGCCTTCTCAATGTGGATGGTTTGGTTTCCTTGTCTTAGAACAAGTTCAGTTTAACCGCAGCAGCAAATTCTTTACAGAAGAAGAGAGAACTATGCTATTATCGCAACAAGATCGAACTCAGAAGAAGAAGACGGGGAGAGAGGAGAGTGTGCTACCTCCTTTTTTTTTCTTTTTTGCTCATGTCATATCGTATCATATCGGTGGCATATTATTAGGCATTTTCAGTCTCCTCAATGTAAGATGATTTCTGGTTCGCGAGAAATAGTGTTTGGACTTATTCTCGCATAAAGCACACGCTCGAGAGTTCATATTTGTTTGAAACATCCGGCGTTTACCGAGACAAGTTCTGAACAGTTTGTGCTCATTGACTGGCAAATTATTATTCCGAGTATTAACGATTCTGTTAGTGGGGGAAAAAAGAAGAAAAGTTTGCTTTTGACGTTTTAGTAAATTTTGTTAGTTTGAACAGGCGCCCTCTAGTTGAAGATCGACCTGAGTAGAAAAGAAGATGGGGAGAGAGTGTGCTACCTGTTTTTTTCTTCTTCATATCGCATCATAACATATCGGTGGCACGTTAGGCATTTTCAGCCTTCTCAATGTCGGATAATTTAAGGTTTTGGCGAGAAATAGTTTTTGGGTCTTATTCTCGCATAAAAAGCACATGCGTGGTTTAAACAACGCGAGTCAATATTTGTTCGAAACATATGGCGTATCTGGCCGTTTATCAAGACAATTTTTGAAAGTGTTAACAGTTTCTGCTTCAACAACATTGACTGGCAAGTTATATATTCCGAGTATTAACGATTCTGTGAATGGGGAGAAAAAAGTTTGCTGCTTTCGAAAAGTTTTCGTCATTTTCTTTTTTGTTGTTGTCGTTGTCAGATTAAAACAGGTGCCATCTTCCAGTTGTAGATTCCGTATCCAAACCGAAATAGTGGTGGTGGTTATAAAATCCACGCGCGTAAGTTTCAATCATGTCGCCGCATTCTTCTTTAGTAGTAGTATTTTTTTTCCTTCATGTAGTACTACTACAACGAATGCGGCGACCATTTGGACATTAGAGCGAAACCAGCGCGTGAATTTCCTGTGGAAACGCACGATCGTATGTTATTTTTTAGATTTCCTGTGGAAACGCACGATTGTATGTTACTAGTCGTAATAAAAACGCGGATAAGAATGGAAATACACCAGAAAAGTTGTCGGGCTAGAACTGGAAGAATAAAGACAGGTACACTGCGGGACAGAAAGGCGAATGATCTTAGTGCTTTTTGTCTTCTTTAGAAGTCCCGGAACTGCCAGCTTGGCAGAAACTGGATCGGGCGTGTCTTTTCTTTCCGTTTCACTTTTTTTTGGTAGACAAACCTGGCAGCGTAAGTTCCTTATCCATCGAAGTCGATCGGAATAATGTAAATGGTCACCACATCAGGTTTCATTTCGAAATGGGCAAAGCGAGTTTCCCATAAAGCGCGGGAGGAGTCGGAAGGAGAAGAAGACGACGTCATCATCATCATCTGACCCATGATACAGACTGCTGGCGCTCGTGTGGTCCGCACCAGCTAGTGACAGTACCACAGTCAAATGACAAAATCAGGAATTGTTGGGCAGTTGACTCGACGAAAGAAGAGAGAAACGTTTCCTCGACCATCTTCTCGCTGACTGAGGGGGCAGCAACCACCGTTTTTTTTCTTCTTCTTCTTCTTCTTCCTCTTCCTCTGTGGACTAGATCGCGATAATAGCGGATTCTTTTTTCCCAGAGGTAGAAGTAGAAGAATCTCAGCTGTTACACCGCTATTCGCAAGATACTACCGCTACTTGCTTCGTTGATAATCCTAAGTTCAGGCCCTTCCTCCCGAAGTTTTCCTGAAAGAGAAATAATAATGTCACACGGCCGGGATTCCAGGAGCAATGGCGCGTGATATTGGATGTTGACGATAACTGGGAGAGACCATCGTGGTGATAATCGTCCCCAAAATTGGTACTCACCATCGTCATCGGTAGTTAAGAGGAGACTCTCGTCGTCATCGTCATCATCATCATCATTAGAAATACACAATATTATGTCAATAAGAAGAAAGAAAGTCAGTCCTCCGCATTGTTGTTTTGTCTCATAAATGTCATAGGGGTTGTGGGTGGGGAACATTTAATAAACGTTTTCTCATACACAGCCCTAGGGCCTTCCCTCCGATTACTAGTTGTAACACACAGTATGGAAGAAGCCAACGGGAAAAAAAAACAACAACAGCGGCACGCGTGTGTGTGTGTGTGTGTGTGTGCGTGTTTCTCCTTCTTCAGAGGCACAACAACAACTATGTCATGTGACGTAGCCTCACATCAAGGCATGTGACGCTCCATCACATGTAGTTAGTGATATGAATCATTTCCCCATGCCACAACTAAAAAGGAAAGAATATTTATGTGGCTTGACTAGTGTAGCGGGCGTCCCCAAATAATTGTGAGATATACTCATTGATTAAACAAAAGTGGTCATTGGGTGAAAGTGACCACTGAGAGATAGTTTAACAAGGGCTGGTAAGGTGCTGGTCATGTGTTTTGAACACTGAGTATGCACTCACTAGGAGGAGGGAGGAAAGAATCAGTTTTAGCCCAGCAGATGGCCTAAAGACTCGAACCTGTCAGGACGTTGGTCCTCACTGCTGACCAGTCATTACCAGGTGAGCCATAGATAGTTGGGGAAAGCTACAGGGAAAACCTAAAGAAAAGCGAAAGAAAGAATTCATAATTAAATTGGGAAGCAGGTTACTTACACGAACCTTATTCGTGTTTCAGCCCTTCACCCTTCACCCTTCGCCCTTCACGTTTCACCCCGTGAGGTGGTTAAAGATGGCCATGGTGTGGGGAACACACCGGTAGTTCAGTCCCAGCAATTAAAGACTCCAGGGAGAGGAGTTGGAACTCATCATCTCTCCAGTGACAGGAGAAGTCGAGGGAGAGGAGTTGGAACTCATCATCTCTCCAGTGACAGGAGAAGTCGAGGGAGAGGAGTCGGAACTCATATCTCCAGTGACGGAGAATTCAAGGGGGCGATACGATGTCTCAGAGAGACACTGAATCATGACAGTATGGAACGAGTCTTATATCTGATACAGGCATGGCATCAATGATTACAGGAGTTATTTATTCTCCTGGTCTGGATTTTGGGCTAATGTAATGTGAAGGCCATGACTTTATAGAATCTTGAATGAATTAGTTTATCTCTCAGTGTAAAGAGAGATACATGTATAAAATCTGTTTATAAATTGTTTGATGTGATTTAGTAAAGTGTTTTTTCCCGAAGGAGAGGGGGAGAAGAAAAAACATTCGGTAGTGCGCCTTTTGGTTGATTGGAAAGATTGCGTGTGCGTATGGAGTAAATGCTGTCATGAATGCGTGTGTGCAAAAGTGACAGTGTGACAGTGGTGACCCCGACGTAGCTGCCGTTTTTTGTTTCCCCTGGGAAAAAAAAAGAAAGATTTCTATTTGTACCCTCAGAGGAAAGATTTCTGTTTGTCCCTCGGGGTTTGAAAAAAAAGAAGATATATTTTCATTAAAAAGAAAAATATTTTGATTTGTACCCTCAAGGGTTTGAGGGAAGGAAAAAAAAAGTTTAATTATTTATTGTGTATTTGCATTTTTTTTTCTGTTTATGTGTGTGAGTGAGTTTATTTTCAGTGCGAGTGAGGATTTCTCTCTTATTTCTGACTCTGAGTTTTGCTAGTGTTTTTTGTTTGTTTGTTGGTTCCTATTTTTTTCCCCACCACTTTTCGCTACCTTGAGCGACTAGTTCAAGAGTGGAGCAGCCGTGATTCCCTATTTTTGTCCTTTTCCCCCGATCGGTGAGCCCCACCGTCTTCTCGCTACATTGAGCCGTTAGTTCAAGAGTGGGAGCAGCCGTGATCGCCCTTATTAGGTTTATTTTGTTGTTGTTTTTTCTTTTCTGTCCTATCGTTTCATTTCAAATAGTCCCCTTTTCCCAGAGTTTGAACCGACCTTGTCTCCTTCAACAGGACAGAGGTTGACAAGTGCGGGGAAAACTCCTAATAAATTTTTCTTTTGGTTTTTTTTTTTTGGTGTTGTTGATTTCTTCTTTGCGTTTGGGTGAATGTGTATTTATTGTTTGATTGTTAATCATTTTATATTATTAATGTAGTGTTGTGTATACTGTGCATGATTTGTTTTCCCGTCTCCAGTTTCACGGGAGACAGTGACCACTAGGGTGCTGTCTGAGGGCTTCTTTTGATTTTCTTGATTTCATCTCACTGTTTCCGATCCTGTGTATCCTTTCATTTTCCTTTTCACCCCCTTTTTCAAAACCTCTTAAACCTTCTCCTCAATAAGCTCCTATCTAGTTTTCTTTCTACATTTTCATCTTTTAGGTAGGATTTCCGATAGTTTGTGTTTCTTCCCCTCTTTTTAATTGTTTGTGATTCCATTTGTTTTGTACATTTATATTCATTTATCGTATAAGGCGATACATCTGTTTTGTAAATTCATTTGAATTAAGTAAGAAAGACTGACAACAAGAACATTTAAGAACTTAAACTTTATAAAAAATTTATTTCCAGAAAACTTTAGTATTGTGGGTTTTTTCCTTTCTTAGGAAAAACAGATTAGCATTGAACGTCATTTAAAATTTTTTTTCCAAATTGATACCTGTTTTCGAAAACAAAATAATTCTGGAAAAATACATTCCTTGTGTTTCATATCTACCCTGTTTTATTAGAATAGAGTTTGTTTAGAACTTACCGCCAATGACATTGACAAACAAGCACATGACAAGACACGATGCATTTCAACCACTTGGGTCTTCTTCAGGCGAAAAATAAATCACATTTAACATGTGGGACAGTACGAACAAAGAACGAAAAAAGAAGAAAGAAAAATGACTTATCCGTTTTCTTCCATGTGGTCGGTGGGCGGAAATGACATGGGGCCAGGGGGATTATGGGAGAGGAAACGGAGGGGGGGGGGGGTTGCGTCGGGGAGGTGTGTGTGTGTGAATATGATAGGGTTGTGTGTCTAGTTTATTGGGATGGTGTGGTATCTTTGTGATGGTAGTGGTAGTGGTGGATTGATAGTAATGGTAAGGGAAAGAAGGGGGGGGAGAGAAACTGAGGGGAGGAAAAAAAAACAAACAAAAAAAAACAAAAAAAAACAAAAAAACGGAATTTAAGGGGAAGGATAAAACAAAATTAAGATTAAATAGATGGAGGGTTGCTGTAACTACTGTATGAAGTGAGTGAGGGGGATCTGGTGGTGGTGTATGTATGTGTGTGTGTAATGTGTGTGTGTGTTGGTAAAACAACAAACAAACAAAAAACACTAGCAAAACTCAGAGTCAGAAATAAGAGAGAAATCCTCACTCACACTGAAAATAAACTCACTCACACACATAAACAGAAAAAAAAATGCAAATACACAATAAATATTAAACTTTTTTTTCCTTCCCTCAACCCTTGGGGGTACAAATCAAAATATTTTTCTTTTTAATGAAAAATATCTTCTTTTTTTTCAAACCCCGAGGGGAACAAACAGAAAATCTTTCCTCTGAGGGTACAATAGAAATCTTTCTTTTTTTTTTCCCAGGGGAAACAAAACGGCAGCTACGTCGGGGTCACCACTGTCACACTGTCACTTTTGCACACACGCATTCATGACAGCATTTACTCCATACCAACACACACACATACACACACACATACATACACCACCACCACATCCCCCTCACTCACTTCATACAGTAGTTACAGCAACCCTCCATCTATTTAATCTTAATTTTGTTTTATCCTTCCCCTTAAATTCCGGTTTTTTTTTTGTTTTTTTTTTTTTTCCCTCCCCCCTCAGTTTCTCTCCCCCCCCCCCCCCCCCCTCTTCTTTCCCCTTACCATACTATCAATCCCCACTACCACTACCATCACAAAGATACCACACCATCCCAATTAACTAGACACACAACCCTATCATATCACACACACACACCTCCCCCGACGCAAACCCCCCCCCCCCCCCCCCTCCGTTTCCTCTCCCATAATCCCCCTGGCCCCATGTCATTTCCGCCCACCGACCACATGGAAGAAACGGATAAGTCATTTTCTTTCTTCTTTTTTCGTTCTTTGTTCGTACTGTCCCACATGTTTAAATGTGATTTATTTTTTCGCCTGAAGAAGACCAAGTGGTTGAAATGCATCGTGTCTTGTCATGTGCTTTGTTTGTCAATGTCATTGGCGGTAAGTTCTAAACAAACTCTATTCCTAATTTTGCTTCGTTCGCCGCCACCAGTCACTCCATTTTGAAAATTACCCTGTTTAGTAAGCTGTTTTCTGTTTACACCGGAAATTGAATTCTTTATTTGTATAAACTATAATTACGTTTTGTGAAACATAGAACATCATCATATATCGCCTTGTTTTTATTCCTACTTAGAAATTGTTTTGTGTTTATATCTGTTGACGGTTCATTATGGATGATTTTGATAAATATGTTCAACAAGCGGAACGCTTGGGTTTTTGATGGAGAAAAACTTATCAACTATGTGCAACAATGCATAGATAGGGCAGACAGGCTAAGAGAGAGGAAGGAAATCAAAGGAAAGTAAACTAGAGTTTGAAGAAAAAGACTACAGAGGGAAGCTGAAGTTGAAGAAAAAAGACCACAGAGGAAGCTGAATCTGAAGATAAAGAACGTCAATTTAAGTTGAGGCAGTTGGAACTAGAGACCGATGCTGAAATTAGAAGAATACAGGCATCGAGAGAACCTCCACCAGCTCCACCAGTCGGTTCCACAAGCACGCCTCAATCAAAATCAGCATATATTCAAAAGTTACCGCCTTTCGAGGAAAAAACGGATGACATCGATAGCTTTCTTTTCCGATTTGAAAGTCACGCAACGTCTTGTGGTTGGCCAAAGGAAAAGTGGACATGTATAATTGCGTCGTTGTTTAAGGGTAGCGCTTTGGCACTGTACCACACACTCGCGGGAAACAAAATTTAACTTGGGATCAGTTGAAAGAAGAACTCCCTCAAGAAATTCAATGTTCTTGCCGATCGTTTCGCGAACGTTTCCGTTCTGTGCGCCCTGACAAAGGAGAATCGTTTCCGTCGTTTCTAATTCGTATGAGTCATTGTTAGATCGATGATCGATTTATCAAAAACGAACAAAACTTTTCAATCACTGCGAGATCTCCTTCTTAGAGAACAACTTTTCCGGAGCGTGAGCAAAGATCTGGCCACTTTCCTTAAAGAAAGGCAATTTGAGAGCGTTGAGGAAATGTGTCAGATGGCTGATCAGTATTGTATCGCTCACCCAGATAAGGGCGTGGCTAGGAAAGGAGAATTTTCCATCTTTGAGTCTCATGCGTCATGTACTATCCCATCGGGACAGGGAAATTACAGAAAAGGAAATCGTGGGTCATTCTGAGTCCTCAAGGATATACCTATCCTAGGAACGGACAGGGATATTTCCGCGGTTCGAGTGACTTTCGTCAGTAACCAGTACTCACCGCCGGAAAAACCCGTTGCTCCTCAGCAAACTTTCCGAGGTCGTGGACAACGACCACCGCGTAGACCTTTTGGGCCAGTTCGTGGACAGAACCGAAGTTCACAAAATCAGTCAGCTGCCGATCAGACAAAGCGATGTTTCTTTTGTGATGGCAAGTTTCCATTGAAAAAGAATTGCCCTTTCAAACAAAATGATTCAAAATCCGCATTAGTTCTACTGACTGTGAAGAAGGCCTTGTTTTGGCACCACATCAATCGGTTGATGGTCTGGTGTTAGAAAACGGAGCCATCACGGATTGCAGCTTCGGTTTTGCGAGACACTGGGTGTACCACCGTGGTGTAAGAAAATCTTTCGTGCTTCAAAACCAGTATCTCAACACTGTCCAAAAGTGTAGTTGTTTGGAGGCAAGATTGAACGTTTCGCTGGCGAAAATTTCGGTCGATACACCGTACTACTCCGGATTTCTTACCGCCTGTGTTATCGATAACCCAGTCTGCGATTTGATCTTGGCATTTGCCAGGTGTCGCTACAGTACATGGTGGTGCTGGAGGATCGTTCGTTCCTTGTCTTGTGAGTACTAGATCAGGCATCATAGAGCAGGGAAAAGCTAAAAAGCCGCTAAAAGTCTCAAAACTGATGAACTCCAGATTACCCCAGATGATCTAAAAGAAATGCAGGAAAAAGACGAGACGCTGACGACAATACTTTCTGCTGCTAAACAGACTGTCACTGACATACCAACGGACAAACCAACGTACATACTGGATTCTGACATTCTCTACAGGTGTGTACCTGGACGGACAACAAACAAGTTGTCATTCCAAAGCCACTTAGAGAGACAGTACTACACACGGCTCATGATGCATTGTTCGCTGGTCACTGTGGAATCAAAAGAACATAAAGAGAGTTCTTGATTCTTTTTATTGGCCAGGTGTCACAAAGGAAGTTACAGAATACTGCCGCTCATGTGACATCTCCCAAAAGACATCTCAGAAAGGTCGCGTCCCCATGTGCACCTTTGCACAAAATGCCTCTCATTTCCGTCCCATTTCGGAAGGTGGCTATTGATCTTGTTGGGCCTTTACCACTGTCTCTCTTCCGGATATCGCTATATCTTAACTTTGGTGGATACCAGCGACAAGGTATCCAGAAGCGATTCCACTGAAGAAAATTGATACAGTGTCCTGTCGCTGAAGCCTTACTTGCGATTTTTTTCCAGAGTGGGTCTTCCAAACGAAATTCTCTCGGATTGTGGAACGCAATTCATTTCCGATCTCATGAGAGAAATTTACAGACTGTTGTCAATCTCTTCCATTTCAACCATGCCATATCATCCCCAATCGAATGGCATGGTGAACGTTTCAAGGAACGTTAAAGTCCATGTTGAGAAAAGGTTGCAAGGCAGGAACCCCATGAATGGGATCGTTTCATACCGGCTTGTCTTTTCGCATACAGGGAAATGCCGAACGAAACGCTGGGATTCTCACCATTCGAGCTTCTTTCGGACACTCACCAGGGTCCTTTGGATCTACTGATGACACAATGGACGAAAAAGACGGACATACCTGACAGTAAAACTGTTTACCAATACCTTTATGAACTGCATAATCGTTTGAAGGATGCATATGAGCTTGCTCAACAGTCAGCTGATAGAAAACAGATGTGTACAAGGTCTTTTGCAGATAGAAAAGCAAAGGCACGTTCCTTCAGTGTTGGGGATAAAGTCCTTGTACTACTCACTGATGAACATAACAAGCTTCGTGTTATGTGGAAGGGTCCTTTTCAGGTGGTCGAAAAACTTTCTGCAGTTAATTATAAGATCAAAATGGCAAACACTGAGAAGGTATTCCATGTGAACATTTGAAGAAGTATGTTGAACGTACAATGTTGCCATCAACCAGTCAGTTGAGTGGACATGTCCTATGTCAGAAACTGATGTCAACATGACAGACATTATCAGTGATGATTTGTACCAATGTAACGTACAGGGACAAGTCAAAGGTTGTGAAATCAGCAAATGTAGGAGTGTCAACATCTACCAGTGCAGATGATGTTGTACCCCTTCCTACTCTGTCTATCAAAGTGAAACCTATGAGATGTGGTTCTGTCGAATGATTTGTCTGCAAGTCAAACAGAACAGCTCAAAGACATTTTGAAAGACTTTCAGGATGTGTTGACAGATACCCCAGGTACAGTGACTGGTATTGAACCCCATAGTATTCAGTAACTACTGAAATACCAGTGCGAACCAGACCATACCCCCTCCCGTTTGCAAAACAAAGAGGTTTGTCGAGAGAGAAATCAAAGTAATGCTGGATTAAAGGTCATAGAACTTCTACATCTCCGTACAGCTCACCAGTTGTATTGGTGTACAAACATGATGGCTCGGTGCAGTTCTGCATCGATTACAGGAAATAAATAAGATCACTGTGTTCGATGCCGAGCCCATCCCAGACATTGAAGAACTTCTGTGTCAGCTCTCAGAAGAAATTGTTTTGTGAAAGTAGACTTGACTAAAGGAATTCCAGTTTACTATTGAACCAGTGCCTGGAACACAAAATGTCATGGCAGATTTATTGTCACGTGTATGAATATTCATGGACAAATGTAACTGTCTTCAAGGGAAAGACTATTCCTGTTTTTGTCTTTCTTAAATGATTACGGTGTGCTCACATTTGACAGTGCATTGTATGCTACTGACTATTTAAATCAAGTAGTATTTATGCTTAATTTGCTTGCTGAAGTGACTAAGTTTTACAAGCAAACACTGCTTGATGTTGATGTATTACATATCTATTCTTTGCTTTATTCTTTAGTAAACAATGGAAAAAATCATGTACTATTTATGTCTAACTTGCTTATGAAGGTGAATGTATATGTATGTGGCACGAGAAAATAATTCTTTAGAAATGTATATACACATGTTTTGATTGTGCAGTGAGACAAACTATTGTTTTCATTAGTTAATTGTCAACAATGGAAAATATGTATCACTTTTCAATGGACTATAACATACATGTGGGAAAAAACTATGTTTAAACTATGTTTATTTGTTTACATGTTTATTGAGAAACATTTACACTTAGAAATATTCTCATTTTCATGACGGTTTTGAAACATATGATTGAGACAAAGATCAAGGGAAAAAATGTGCTTCACATCTTAATATATAAACACAATTTGTACTTTGAATTGTTAATAATCCCTAGTTGTTTTGTACGTGTAATTTGTGAAATGTAATTTGTGACATGTGGTGATCAATATGAATTTTTTTTTATAGAAAGACTGAAAGTTTGAAATATGCTATTTTATGGTGGATCATGATGATTGATTCTATACGTTGATTATTAATTTGGTGAATCATGTGTATGGATACACATTTGAGATTCATGGCTGAAGATGTGTTTTAAGAGAAGTTGTATATCCGTTAAAAAAAAAAAATTCTGGAGAAAATTTTTTCACCCCAGGATGGGGGTGTCATGTGACGTAGCCTCACATCAAGGCATGTGACGCTCCATCACATGTAGTTAGTGATATGAATCATTTCCCCATGCCCCAACTAAAAAGGAAGAATATTTATGTGGCTTGACTATGTAGCGGCGTCCCCAAATAATTGTGAGATATACTCAATGATTAAACAAAAGTGGTCATTGGGTGAAAGTGACCACTGAGAGATAGTTTTAACAAGGGCTGGTAAGGTGCTGGTCATGTGTTTTGAACACTGAGTATGCACTCACTAGGAGGAGGGAGGAAAGAATCAGTTTTAGGCCCAGCAGATGGCCTAGAGACTCGAACAGGATGCAGCTCATAACAGCCTTAAAGTAGCATCCCCATGGGTTACCAGCCCGTATTCATGTATAGTCCAAAGATGGCGGAATTGCGTCGCCAGTGGGTTTGCAGATGGCGTCTCATAACTTTCACCGTTGTTGTCAAGAACGAGATGTATCTTGATGGCCATCGTTTCAGGATCGAGTGTGTGCAGAAATTTAGTCACTGTCGCCAGGAGATCGTTGACCACGAGCAGCGAGGTAGTTGACACTGTTCTTGGACAGTTTGAGCCCCTAGAAAGACCAGCCTTTGAGGTTTCTTTTCTGCGCAAGCTCTCTCAGCATGTTGAAAAGCGAATATTTTAGAAAACCAACCGTTAATGTAGACACTGACATTCTGTAAATACTTATCAAATTTCTTGATCATGAATTTGTCACTTTCGCACAGACCAGCGGCTTCGACACGACCATGAAATACGGAGTATCCTTCTTGTAGGTCGTACCGGATGCTGATGTCCCTCCACACGGAGGGGTAATACATGAGAGAGTTGAACCTTTTACAAGCGCTTCCCAGATAAGCCCGGTCCGACAGTGGAAGCATCTTGAAGATCATCAGCAATACGAGCTCCGGTAATGTTTCTAGACCCAAACGAGACGCCTGGTCAGAGGCACCCGCCACCGTGCTGGCTATTTCCTCCTCCATGGTGTCCCGGGAAAAAAATTGCTGCCCTGTCCAGTTCTGCAAGTGGCGGCACGACAGGTTTTTTTTCCTCTTTCTTTTTTTTTTTTTTTTTTACTTTTTCAACAACACCTATTAATACTCCCTCTCGTTGTTTCAAAGTTATTGTAGCTAAGAGGAGTTAGCTTCCTGGGCAACTACACCAACCAGTATCAAAGACGGGGGGGGGGGTGATCTTTTTTTTCTTGATTGTAAGAGTTTATCGTAGGATTACTACAACCCACAATCCCGTTTAAATGCGGAAGTAGCGAAAGGGGGTGGGGTGGGTGGGGAGATGATTATCTTGAGCCACAGGCGTTGCTAATGTTCTTCTTTTCTCTTTGGCTTTCACTTTTGGG
>JAFLJL010002579.1:52687-55444 GCA_018398815.1 Conus ventricosus | reverse complement strand
GTTTTTTTCTTTGTTGTCTTGTTGTTTGCCCAAAGGCAAACCCCAAATGTGTCTGATCAGAGAGCGTCGTTCATCTTTAATGGCCTCCTGTTTGTATACTACTTGGCTGCCTATCAACACCGAGGACGAGGTACAGTCAACGGGGACCTTGATGGAACAATGCTCATCATCAGCATCATCATCATCCTAAGCATCATCACTGCCGTCTCTGTCTAACGTGTCTACGTCAGCGGACAACCACGCGGCAACGAGAAAACATTTATTTAAAACAAAAACAAAAACAAAACCACAGCGATCCGCACACACGCGCGCAGCGCGCGCGCGTAGCAACACGACACACCCCCATCTATTTTTAAACCATTACGTCAGCAAACAAGAAAAACTTTTTTTTTTATCGATCGTGACTCACCGTGACAAGAAAACAAAAACAAAACCACGTGACCTTGACCCCGACACCACCTGCCGCCACCTGCCGCCCCCACCCGCCGCGACACCTGCCGCGCTTGCGCAACACCCGCTGGGATCCTCTCCGAGATCCACAAAAGGGGGGTGAAACGTCCCTTACCCTACTACTAGAGCGGGCCAAGGGGCATAACGCAGCCAAGTCCCAATCTTATCATCCTAAAAGTAACATGCTGTAATCAGAATACTTGTACAGTCACTCAGCTTGCAGTATACTGGTGGGGATAATAAACGGCTTTTTTTTTTCGTCTCCTGTGAAATTTGATTTTCAGACTTACGGCAACTGTATTTCCGGGCAGTTATACAGACTTTCAGTATTTCAGGCTTCAGGAGCGCTTGGCCTCTTTGCAGACCGACGTCGAATCCGAGACGTCCTCAGGATGAAGAACCTCCATTGCACGGCATGGGCGACAGGCCTAAAGCCCGGGCGGTGTGCCAAGAATTCGCAGTCACCATTCAAGCAGTGGTCAGTAACCTTTCAAGTCATGTTATGAATGGAAACTAGCGCAAGTTTGAAGTCGTCGTTCCCATCGGGTGAGGTCATTATTCTGATTGCAGCGGAGGCCAACCTAAGAGCTCCGCAAACAACCATACCACTACCAGCAGCAGGAACCTGCCGTGGCGTCGGACAATCTTTTGCTTTCAGGGTGAGGGAACGGGGAGGGGTGGGAGGTACGGGGTGGGTGTGACGGGTAGGGGAGGAGGTGGGGAGAGATGGCATGAACTGATAAAATAATCACTGCTGTCTTCCCAAATTTTCATAAAAGCGGTGTGATGGGGGAGGGGGGTGGAGGGGGGGGGTGGGGGTAGAGAGCAGCATGAGCTGACAAAACATCACCGCAGTCTTCCCAAATCGTTTATAAAAGCGGGGGAAGGGGGGGGGGGGGGGGGGGGGGGGGAAGGGGGGGGGCAGGGACAGGGACAGGCGAGGAGGGATGGGGTGGGGGTGGGGGTGCTAATCTTCTTTCGTCGATCCCAGACATTTGTTTGAACGGTAACACACACGGCGACCTGAATCAGCACACGTGACCCTCCAGGAGGTGGTCAGTTTGGAGAGTGCAGGTGAAGGCCAAGTCCAAGCCGACCCCAAGCCGTTGTAGAGCAGAAGGTGACATGACACGAATCGTCGTCACCGCCAACAGAAGGTGCCACACAGCTCGAAAGAAACGAAATCTGTAAACATTCATGCAGTGTGGTGTGTGTGTGTGTGTGTGGTGTTGTGTGTGTGTGTGTGTGTGTGTGTGTGTGTGTGTGTGTAAACACTTCGATTTGCAACTTACGCAATGGCTTTCAAAAGGTCGTTTCATACTCATCAAGACCCGCAGACAGTTAACGGCTTCAAAACCCTTCCATTGCTAAATAAACCCATACTACCTCCATTCACGGTTGCTTTGTTTAACCTCTTCCGTTATGTGCATGGTTACAGTGCTGACGGTAACATCAGCCGGTCTTTCCGACCTTCATCGACGCTCCGAAGCCGAGAGCGATGTTGACGAGTTAGTTGTCGTTGCACACACACACCGTAGCGCAGCTTCATTCAGACAGGAACACACGCACGAACGCACGCACGCACGTACACACACACACACACACACCACACACACTCACACACACACACACACACAACACACACACACACAACACACGCTAGAAGGTCGAACTGAGAAGCCCACGGTATTGTGGTCGCAGCCAATGTTTAAGTGCATGCATTTACATGACAAACACATTTGAGAGACGCAGGTTCCGATGTTTCAGTGAGTCAGCGCTCGGAACACTGTATAAATTTAATGACGTACAGTTTTTCCGATTAATCCACTAGCCTTCTTCGGTTTCCCCATCTTTCTTTCTTCTTTTTTCTTTCTCAACTCTTCCCTCCATCTGCTTTCCTTTCTTTGTCTCCACCACTCCCTCCCTCCTTCTCTCTCTCTGTTTCTCTGTGTCTGTCTCTGTCTCTCACTCACTCACTCACTCTCTCCTCTCTTCTCTCTCTCTCTCTCTCTCTCTCTCTCTCTCTCTCTCTCTCTCTCTCTCTCTCTCTCTCTCTCTCTCTCTCTCTCAGTCAGTTAATACACTGAATATTCTGCGTAACAACAAATGTCCTCGCCAGTTAATAGAATACTTCATTTTTTTTGCGTCTTTTTCCCCCGCTCTCCTCTCTCTCCGCTCCTCTCCCCCACCCCTCTCTGTCTTTCTGTCTGTCTGTCTCTCAGTGTCCATGTGTCTCTTTGTTTCTGTTTCTCTGTTTCCCTGTGTAACACTCTGTGTGGTGTGTTGTGTGTGTGTGTGTGTGTGTGT
>JAFLJL010002579.1:12687-50187 GCA_018398815.1 Conus ventricosus | reverse complement strand
ACAGGCAGACTGCGATAAGGACAGGCAGACTGTGACATCCAAAGGTTTTAAAACAGTTACAACATGTACCAAGGTTTTAAAACAGTTACAACATGTACCAAGGTTTTAAAACAGTTACAACATGTACCAAGGTTTTAAAACAGTTACAACATGTACCAGGCTTTAAAACAGTTTACAACATGTACCAAGCTTTAAAACAGTTACAACATGTACCAAGGTTTTAAAACAGTTACAACATGTACCAAGGTTTTAAAACAGTTACAACATGTACCAAGGCTTTAAAACAGTTACAACATGTACCAAGGATTTAAAACAGTTACAACATGTACCAAGGTTTTAAAACAGTTACAACATGTACCAAGGTTTAAAACAGTTACAACATGTACCAAGGCTTTAAAACAGTTACAACATGTACCAAGGTTTTAAAACAGTTACAACATGTACCAAGGCTTTAAAACAGTTACAACATGTACCAAGGTTTTAAAACAGTTTACAACATGTACCAAGGCTTTAAAACAGTTACAACATGTACCAAGGTTTTAAAACAGTTACAACATGTACCAAGGTTTTAAAACAGTTACAACATGTACCAAGGCTTTAAAACAGTTACAACATGTACCAAGGTTTTTAAAACAGTTACAACATGTACCAAGGTTTTAAAACAGTTACAACATGTAGCAAGGTTTTAAAACAGTTACAACATGTACCAAGGCTTTAAAACAGTTACAACATGTACCAAGGCTTTAAAACAGTTACAACATCTACCAAGGTTTTAAAACAGTTACAACATGTACCAAGTTTTAAAACAGTTACAACATGTACCAAGGTTTTAAAACAGTTACAACATGTACCAAGGTTTTAAAAACGTTACAACATGTACCAAGGCTTTAAAACAGTTACAACATGTACCAAGGCTTTAAAACAGTTACAACATGTACCAAGGTTTTAAAACAGTTACAACATGTACCAAGGCTTTAAAACAGTTACAACAAGTACCAAGGCTTTAAAACAGTTACAACATGTACCAAGGCTTTAAAACAGTTACAACATGTACCAAGGTTTTAAAACAGTTACAACATGTACCAAGGCTTTAAAACAGTTACAACATGTACCAAGGCTTTAAAACAGTTACAACATGTACCAAGGTTTTAAAACAGTTACAACATGTACCAAGGCTTTAAAACAGTTACAACATGTACCAAGGTTTTTAAAGCAGTTACAACATGTACCAAGGCTTTAAAACAGTTACAACATGTACCAAGGTTTTAAAACAGTTACAACATGTACCAAGGCTTTAAAACAGTTACAACATGTACCAAGGTTTTAAACAGTTACAACATGTACCAAGGCTTTAAAACAGTTACAACATGTACCAAGGTTTTAAAACAGTTACAACATGTACCAAGGCTTTTAAAACAGTTACAACATGTACCAAGGTTTTAAAACAGTTACAACATGTACCAAGGCTTTAAAACAGTTACAACATGTACCAAGGCTTTAAAAACAGTTACAACATGTACCAAGGCTTTAAAACAGTTACAACATGTACCAAGGCTTTAAAACAGTTACAACATGTACCAAGGCTTTAAAACAGTTACAACATGTACCAAGGTTTTAAAACAGTTACAACATGTACCAAGGCTTTAAAACAGTTACAACATGTACCAAGGTTTTAAAACAGTTACAACATGTACCAAGGCTTTAAAAAAAGTTACAACATGTACCAAGGCTTTAAAACAGTTACAACATGTACCAAGGCTTTAAAACAGTTACAACATGTACCAAGGTTTTAAAACAGTTACAACATGTACCAAGGTTTTAAAACAGTTACAACATGTACCAAGGCTTTAAAACAGTTACAACATGTACCAAGCTTTAGAACAGTTACAACATGTACCAAGGCTTTAAAACAGTTACAACAATGTACCAAGGTTTTAAAACAGTTACAACATGTACCAAGGCTTTAAAACAGTTAAAAAAACAACATGTACCAAGCTTTAAAACAGTTAACAACATGTACCAAGGGTTTAAAAACAGTTACAACATGTACCAAGGCTTTAAAACATTACAACATGTACCAAGGCTTTAAAACAGTTACAACATGTACCAAGGCTTTAAAACAGTTACAACATGTACCAAGGCTTTAAAACAGTTACAACATGTACCAAGGTTTTAAAACAGTTTACAACATGTACCAAGGCTTTAAAACAGTTACAACATGTACCAAGGTTTTAAAACAGTTACAACATGTACCAAGGTTTAAAACAGTTACAACATGTACCAAGGCTTTAAAACAGTTACAACATGTACCAAGGTTTTAAAACAGTTACAACATGTACCAAGGCTTTAAAACAGTTACAACATGTACCAAGGCTTTAAAACAGTTACAACATGTACCAAGGTTTTAAAACAGTTACAACATGTACCAAGGCTTTAAAAACAGTTACAACATGTACCAAGGCTTTAAACAGTTACAACATGTACCAAGGCTTTAAAACAGTTACAACATGTACCAAGGTCTTTAAAACAGTTACAACATGTACCAAGGGTTTAAAACAGTTACAACATGTACCAAGGTTTTAAAACAGTTACAACATGTACCAAGGCTTTAAAACAGTTACAACATGTACCAAGGTTTTAAAACAGTACAACATGTACCAAGGCTTTAAAACAGTTATACAACATGTACCAAGGTTTTAAAACAGTTACAACATGTACCAAGGCTTTAAAACAGTTACAACATGTACCAAGTTTTAAAACAGTTACAACATGTACCAAGGCTTTAAAACAGTTACAACATGTACCAATGTTTTAAAACAGTTACAACATGTACCAAGGCTTTAAAACAGTTACAACATGTACCAAGGCTTTAAAACAGTTACAACATGTACCAAGGCTTTAAAACAGTTACAACATGTACCAAGGCTTAAAACATTTACAATATGTACCAAGGCTTTTAAAAAAGTTACAACATGTACCAAGGCTTTAAAACAGTTACAACAGTACCAAGGCTTTTAAAACAGTTACAACATGTACCAAGGCTTTAAAACAGTTACAACATGTACCAAGGCTTTAAAACAGTTACAACATGTACCAAGGCTTTAAAACAGTTTTCAACATGTACCAAGGTTTTAAAAAAGTTACAACATGTACCAAGGCTTTAAAACAGTTACAACATGTACCAAGCTTTAAAACAGTTACAACATGTACCAAGGCTTTAAAAACAGTTACAACATGTACCAAGTTTAAAAACAGTTACAACATGTACCAAGGCTTTAAAACAGTTACAACATGTACCAAGGTTTTAAAAAAGTTACAACATGTACCAAGGCTTAAAAAAGTTACAACATGTACCAAGGCTTTAAAACAGTTACAACATGTACCAAGGCTTTAAAACAGTTACAACATGTACCAAGGCTTAAACAGTTACAACATGTACCAAGTTTTAAAACAGTTACAACATGTAACCAAGGCTTTAAAACAGTTACAACATGTACCAAGGCTTTTAAAACAGTTACAACATGTACCAAGGCTTTAAAACAGTTACAACATGTACCAAGGCAGAGAACAGAAAAGGCCGACTCTAAGCCACTTTCACCCTCGACCGAGTTTTTGGGCGAAAGTGCCTAAACCGCCTTTTCCTGTGGCGGAAGAGAGAGAGAGAGAGAATCACCGGGAGACAGACAGACAGACAGAGAAGAAGAGACAGAGAGAGAGACAGACAGACAAAAGAAGGGGGGCGACAACACACACCCCAAAAAACCAAAACCCCCCCAAAACCCCGGGCCGAAACAGAGAGGACGCAGCAAAAGGGGGAACCCAAAGAAACAAAAAAACAAACCAGAACCCAACACAAGACAAAAAACCCGTTCACTGAAAACACGACGAGGGCCAGGGGCCGGGTAAACACAAAACAACAACAACCCCAAAAACAAAAACCCAAAACAACCCCTGGGACCGGGACAAAATTCCCTGGGGGGGTAAAAAACCCAAAACAACAACAACAAAAACAACAAAAAAACCCGACACTTTCACGCGTGCGGCAACACCCCACAAACAAACCAAAAACCAACAGGCACGACAACCCCTTTAAACCCCCGGGGGGGTCCCCCTTGCCCGGGGGGGAAAAACCGCCCCCCCCCCCTCCCCTCACCCCACTCCCTCACCCCGGGCCCTGCCATCAAATATACATCAGTTTTTTTCTCCCGCCTAAAGGGCGCGTAACGCTCACATGCCATTTCAACCCCGGGTTTCATCATTCTTCACGATTTCCCGGGACTTGCGGGACCTTTTTACTTCGCTGTGTAGGGGTTTGGGTGTTTTTTAAACTTTTTTTTTTTAAAAGGCTAAAACGTTACTAAAAGAACGGTTTTATTGGGGGCCAAAAGTTTACTTAACTGCAGTTGTGAAACCGGAGAATGTTTTTTAGAAAACAAAAAAAGTAAACTAACTTTTTTGGGAAAAAAACGGCTATTTAAATTTTGGTTTTTTTCAAGAAATGAAACAAGAGAAGCTAGTTTTAATACGTTTTTTGACATTTGAGGGATAAGTTTTATATTTTTAACATAAAACCGCACACTTATTCGACTAATTTCTAACCTACAAAACTTTTTGTAACGATAGGCTACACAGGCCGAAACCCCGCTTAATTTTCCACGAGACCGCACCTTCTTTTCACCCAGCGCAGGGCAAGCCCCCCAAAAAAATCAATAAAGCGAGAGACGGGATTGCCAGGTAGGGGGGGGGTGGGGGCGATTCATTTCGGGTTGACACGCGCCGGGGGTCGTCAGCGAATTTTTCTAGACTGTTACGTTCACTCCCACTACAGATTCATGTTTAGGGGCAACTGACTTGATTAAAAGTGAATCTTTTCTATTTTTTTTAATTCTAACCAGTTTATCCCCCTTCAATGTCCCCTTATGCAATGAAGGCGATTTTTTAATTTTCTGGAAAACAAACCAATGGGGGTTGGCAGGCCTTGTACCACTATAGGAGAGGATAGGGCCTAGTTGGGGCCCACTTCCAATAAATGCTTAAATATACAATACGATGATTTTCCCCGGGCATTAAGCCGCCATAAAACTTGGCTACGCGAAATTGCTGTAATCTGCCATAGCCTTTTGCAAGCCGGTTGAGAAAAGGGAGCACAGCAAACTAGGCCCAAAAAACCCCAGTGATCGCTTGCCCCCAATACTCAGCACCTGCAAAACCCGGGGGCAAACTGGGCCCAAAAAACCCTATTGATCGCTTACTACAAAGCCGCAGCCCAGCAAAACTCAGCGGCAAAAAGGCCAAACGACCCTATTGATCACTGGGGTTGATTTAGGTTTTCCCGGAGACACACCTTTTAGCCAAAGCAAGAAGTGGCCCCAGGGGTTCTACTTTTTTTTTTTTGTGTGTTTGGCTCCCCACGCACGCACTCCCCCCCCCCCCCACCCCCTGGCTTCTATTGGTGTTTGTTGTTTGTTTTGTTTTTTCCGCCCCCACGCAGCACACCCCCCCACCCCCACCTCCCCACCCCCCACCCACGCATGCACACACTCAAGTTTTCCCTTTTAATTTTTAACAATTTTTTTCAAGTTCTTTCTTTAATTACTTCTAATTGCCTTAACTTCTTTAAATTATCCCAAGTTTTTAATAAGTTTTGATCAATTCTTAATTAAGTTCTTTAAAAATTTTTGATCAAGTTTTTTGAAATTCTTGATTAATCACCTTTAAGACAACCAAATTTTTTTATCAAAAAAAAAACAACTATGTTTTTTTTCTTAAAAAAATAAAAGCTAATATAGTACACACCCCTCAAAAAAAAACCCTCATCGTTTTAGGGGTCTTGCCACGTTTTTTTGCATAGATTTTAAGGAAGTCTTTCAACCGAAGCAACCCCATTGAAAAATTTTGGCTAGGAAATGCTTTTATAACTCCATTTTTTTTTATTTGACTTCATCATTTTAAAATACCCAGATCTATTTTTTTAAAAAAAATTTAAAAAATTTATTCCCTTTTAAAAGGGTCAAAATGATGCTTTGTTATGGGGTTTTGGCGGGGAGTTGTCTCTTTTTGTATTTAAGGTTCAGATTTTTTTGATTTCTTTTTTCTGTTCCACTTTATATTTATAGCCCAATAACTGCCCCCAACACACAATGGCGCCAAAAAAAGCAACAGTTTTAAGTTCAATATTCCCCTAAGCTTTTGGGGCCCTTGTACACATGGGGTTTTTAAAGCGGGAGAACAACTTGTTCGGGGTTGGCGGTGTTTTTTTTTTCAGATGAGTAATTCTGTAACTTAATTTTTTTTTTTCCACCGCTAATTTTTTTCCTGCTTCAACACGCCCAGGATTTTTAAAGGCTCCACCCGATTCAGCTTTTTTTCTGCTGATTTTCTAGCTTTGGACTTTTTCCACCTGATTCATGTTTTCTGGGTTTTGCATTTTCCAGCTCGTTCATTTTGAAAGGGAAACAAAAACTATTATTAAAATTTTAATCCCTGATCGCTGGCGAAACAAGCCAAATCTTTATAGATCACATCCAAGACTCAAGACTTTGTTAAAACTGGATCTTGCGTTAAAAAACGTAAAAACTTGTTCGAACAAAGGGGGCAAATCTACTGCATTTTAGTGTACAAACAAGAACCTTTGCCCCACACTTTTTTTACCTTCTAGACCCCCGCTGCGCTTTATACCTGTTATGATACTTTAAAAATTTTTGCCGGCATCTTTGAAAACTTTCAATGCGAATTCAGTTCCCGAGGGAAAGTTTTTTTTCCCACATGCGCCAAAAAATACAGCCCCCTTTTTGGGGAAAAAACTTGGGGCCCCAAATTTTGTCATTCATAATTCAGGAAGTTTTGGCCGCCTTGTACTGAGTAATCACACGTTTTTTTTTTATTAATTAAAATTTTTAATTTTTTAAAAAAAAAAGCACCGAAAAAAAAATTTTTGCAACCTTGTATACCATTCCGCTGTTATTGGAGGGGTAATTAGGGTACTCAAAGCTCGGGAAAAGTTGTTAAAATTAAAACCCGCAACTTGGCAAACTAGCTTTTAGGTTTCCCCAAAGCTGATTTCATCATTTCACTTCGTTGCCCCGAAAGATTTTCTAGTTAAGCAAGGAATAATTCCCCCACAATAAAATATTAAGAAAAAAATACATTTTATAAAAAACTTCACTCGCAAAATGAAGCGGCGCTGTGGGGAATGCCTTTCTTTTTACGAATAATTTTGCATTTTTTAAACTGCGGATACAGGAGAAAAAACAAACAAAGCTTGGAGGGAAATAGCAGCTGCACAGACGCCTATGAAAACAGAACTTGAGCATTAGATTTTTTTAATGACACACTGAAAAGACAGGGCATGCACTTTCATATTTAAAGATTTACCAAACAATAAAAAAATATACTATACACAAACCGGTTCAACATTGCCCCCCCGATTTTCCCCAAAAAACAAAAAATGGAAAACCTTTTTCAAACCAAATTTTTCAAAAAAGGGGAAAAAAAACAAAAAAAAAAAAAAAAAAAAAGGGGGGGGGGTTGGGGCCCAAAAAAAATTCCCCTTTTTTTTTTTTCGGTTTTTGGTAAAAACCCCCCGGGTTTTTGTGTAATTTTTGGGTTGCCCAAAATTTTTTTTAAAAAAAAAAATTTTAAAAAAAAAAAAAAAAAAAAAAAAAAAAAAAAGGGGGGGTTGGGTTTTTTTGGGGGGAAAAAAATTTGAAAGGGAAACCAAAAGGAAAAAGAAAAAAAAAAAAGGGGGGGGCCCCCCCCAAAAAAAAGGGGGTTGGGGTTTTAAAATTTTAAAAAAAAAAGGGGGTTTTTAAAATTTAAAAAACCCAAAAAAAAAATTAAAAAAAAAACCCCCCCCAAAATTCAGTGACTTTTATCAAATCAAAAAAAACAAAAGATGCAAGAAATCGCGTTTATTGCGGGGGGACCGTTGTGTAATTTTTTGCCCATAATATTGGGGTGAGAAAAAAAGAACAAAATCTAAATTTTCGCCAAAAGGAATTTGGGAAAGGGGAACACAGCAATTAAAAAGCTAAGCCAAGCAAACTGGATCAGTGGGAAAAAAAACAAAAAATTGGTTTTTCTAAACAAGCAATCCCGGGAAATTTATTTACCTCCCCCAGACGGGAAAACAGAGACCACACTTTGTCAATAAAAACTCCAAACGAACCCCCCACAAATGGGGTCTTCTATTTTACCCCCCAAAAGGATTAGGGCAAAAAGATTTTAAATACGCACTTTAAAAGTCCCTTTACAAAGGCTTCAAAATACAAAGAAAGCCCGGAAACCCTTAACAAAAAAAGAGTGCTTCGGCTGTTGGCTGTTTCATACAACTAATAACCAACGGGGGGCCCTTAAAATTATCCCCCCGCATTTATTCCCAAATCCCATGATGGGAAAAAAATTTTAAAAGGGGAAATTTAATCAATTAAAATTTTTTAAAACATAGAGATCCCCTTAAAAAAGGCCTTCCGGGAGTTTTCCCGATTTACAGGGTTTAGTCGAAAACTTTAAAAAAACATTAGCTGAAAGACTTTTTTTCCTACCATTAACAGGGGAGCTGTTTGAAAAATTCTCGAAAAACACAAAAGGGGGTTTTAGAAGATTCCCCCTCATTTTTGCGCCAAGGGGAATAAAAAAAATTTTTAAAGGGGAAAAAAACCAGTAAAAGCAATCAAAAAAAAAAACAATAAATTTTGCTAAAGGGACCCCCAGTAACAACCCCAGAAAAACAATTCCCTTTTTTGGGTTTTAAAAAGTAAGGCCCTTTTATTTCCCGGGGGGGAAGCAGAAGGGGGCCCATCGCATCAGGGCAACCACCCCAGTTTGGAGTTTTAAATCCATAGAAATAAAAAGAATTGTAAAAATAACCCGCCCGTGTATTATTTACGAGAAACTGACACAACAAAAAAACCCAAAGCTCCTCAAAAGATCTTTTGGGGAAAAAAAAAACCCCCCGACAAATTCCCTTTAATTAATTTTTAAAAAAAAAAATTTTTTTAAAAAGGAAGGCCAAAAAAAAAAAAAAAGGAAAGGAAAGGGAAAAAAAAGGGAAAATTTTACCGGGTTTTTTTTAAAAAATTTTGGGTTTTTTCCCCCAAAACCCCTTTACCTACAACTCAAAACCCCCAAATTTGGGAAAAAAAATTTAAAAAAAAAAAAAAAACCCCCAAAAAAAAAGAAAAATTTTTTTGGAATTTTAAGTTTTTTAAAAAAAAAAAAAAAAAAAAAAAATTTTTTTTTCCCCCCCGGGGAAAAAAAAACCCCAAAAAAAAACTTTTTTTTGTTCTAACTAATGACTTCTTTTTTAAAAAATTTTTTTTTTAAAAAAAGGGGGTTTTTTTTTTAAAAGGGAAAAAAAAAAATTTTTTTTTTCTTTTTTTAATTTTTTTTTCCCTTCGTCAAACCGTGTCGTAAATAAAGATAGTAGAAGTTGCCTGTAATGGCAAGACATAATTTGTTTTGTTTGCCGGTGCGCAGATTAGGGCACAAGTGTTGCTGTTTAGCGTATGCGTCTGACTGCCTAGGAGCTAGAACGACGTCGTCTCTGCGGAGCTTGAAGGAGTGATTTCTGTTACGTTCTGCGACGGTGATAGCATCATGGATAGAGTACTTACACGAGTGCTTCCTGGTCTAATGTCCCGGGATACGCTAGAAATGAAACCACGCTGTTGATCATGCCGTTAAACTGCCCAACCACTTTAATGCTTTTTGAATATTATTCGTACCTGGGTACATTTTAAAGTTGCGTAATGGAACCGATTGCGCCAATTTGCCCAACCATACAAATTTTTGCATCTAAGACATAAATATTAGAACCTTTACTGGATCAAAGCGTCCAAGTATTTTGTTGTTTGCTTTACAGTAATGATGCGATGCCATACTAATCCCTCCACGCATCGTTGAATCAATCTAAGCATTGTAAATCTGACAATAAATCAATACTTGACTCCAGTAAACTTTAAGAAAGCATCCCAACTCATCCCGGGAGCCAGAAATATAATGCGCGGATCCAGCTATAATTCATGCAGCTTCTATAATGTGGCTTTACTCCCCCACAACACCAAACGTCAGCCTCAAGTAAGGATCAGAATTGCTCCCATCTTTTACACTCTAACTTCTGCCCACGCACTTGAGCATTTGGAAATCGAATCACTATGTCCTTTCCTCTAAACTAGAAAGAACGCGCCTTTGTGAAGTGTGTCTTCGCAACCTTCCCAACTGTTCAAGTACTCATAAGGTAAACGCCCTTGCTAACAAGAGTTGAGTCCAAATATTCTTCTGTTTATTGCAGGACTAAGGATATAGCCCAGTTGCCTCTAATGTCCCAATCATGTGTTGCTATAGATTCCATAAAAAGACTGTTATTTTAGATAAAGCACATTACTTTCGGATAACTGTGCAAAATGCATGAAAAAATACACCGTTAAGGCATCGTCCACTGCTTTTCAGTATAAGAGAAGTCCGGAACCTCGCAAGTTATGAAAGAATACAGCAGCTTTCCAGGTCCGTTGGTTCAAACTTTAGTTGAAGATTGCATTTACTGTGCCTGCTCTCTGAACTTTCCGCTAATGTGATCATGGTCCTCTTACTGTGGTTTACACGCTTGCTTAGCTCTAAACCACTAATACAACAATTTCTGAGCATACTGTTGTTGGGCTTTCAGGTGCCATTATGATTTCAGAAATAAGTTTAGATATTATACAGTCCCCATTCCACGTGCCTGCAATGCGTACTAAGAAATTTTGCAGCATGAGGTCCCCTAGATATTTCCTGCTCTTGATGAAACGCCATCCGACCTGACAACAATGAAAGCATGAACAATTGATGATTACTCCCATTAAGACTGTTGTTTTTTTCGAATTGGGGGGGCCCTGGCCCTTCATATGGACATTGAGTGATTCAAGTCCTGCCGGAACAACTTTGAAATGTTTGCAAGCCGTTTCCATTCTTAAAACAACTTTACATCCTGGCGGGCGTAGTTTAGGTGCGGTCGACAGGCTACAGAACCTTTACAATGTTTTATATATCAAGCGCGCTTGAACCAGATGGCCATTCTGTTAAACATTTTCTACAGATTCTTGTTTATGGTTCATCTTTGAAGTAATGCGCCTAATAATCTGCTCATTGTCGTAATCAATGTAATGGGCAGCCCGCTGGCGAAACTAGAGTAATCCACTGACTTTTGCTGGTTCGCCCTATTGTTACTGGTTTTTTTCTTGGACACTTTAATGCACCAATTGCTTCCTCAGCCCATGTTTTATACATTATCAGTTTATTGGTTTTTTTTCATCTTCAACCTGATCTATTTGAGGTCTAACACTAACAGAAAGGATATTCCCCATGTGAAGTTAAATCCTTTGCGTATTGCCTGATCTTAGTCACTCTTTCTGCCTTGTTTTCGCGACCATGGAAAATGCACCTTGCAAGAACGCAACAACATGAACATTTGGTTTGTCTGAATTTTTTTAATGTTTAACTTGCTCCTCCTTTAAAACCACTCTTCGGGGTACGGAATGTAAGCCTTGCTACAAATTCGGTGCATACTTAGCAGTTTATGAAATCTATTCTCTAAGACTGAGCCCTCGACAACCAAGGCCCTCTCATTTTACTTCTTCAGCCAGCGTCATATGTGTAAGCAGTTGGTCTGCCCCAACCAGGTTTAAAGTCATTATGAGAAGAATAGTCCCTTTGTTAGTTGAGACCCCAGACTTCGAGATTTTCTGCAGGTATGTACACTCGATTAAAAACAGCTAACATAACATTTAACTGCGGTCTATTTGAGTTTGCTGGAACTTGAGAAATCATGGACAACGCTTGCCTTATTTTGTTGGGTCAATGACTCTAAATCAAAAAGCAAAATTCAGTGCTCTTGATAAAACCTTCTTTCTCGAGCATTTCCTTCAAACAATTCGTCCTTGTCCCTTCATAATCTTTAGCCATGCTTCTTCGTTTCTAACCAAATTATTTATTTACTTAAAAAAAAAAATACTTAAATCAAACCAATATTCAACGGTCCCCTTTTTTGCCGCTTGGAACTCATAAACTAAAGTATAAACACCTTTTGGTGTTTTGTAATGTGAAGCGTTTTTAGAAACAGAGTTTAAATGTCTCGTTTACTTTTTTAACATTCCTTTTTATCTGCTCGGGTCCTGGGCTGTTGAGAAAACTGTCCACCGCCTTTCTTGAGATCAACTTTTGTCTTATGTAGGACTCAAAATCACCCCTGTTAATACGAGAAATCTTCACCGGAGTTTGAGGTCAACTAGCGCTTTATTTAATTGTCATTATAACGAGCTAAAGTATTAGCTGGTTTATTAGTTGAACATAGCTGTGTGCTTTTGGAAGTTTTTTAAGGTTTTTTATTTTTTGGCTGAAAGCTCCACAGCTAATGAACACAGGCCATAAGCCTAAGAACAAACCTCCTAGAGGTAAAGCTGCCGGGTGCGCCTATCCCGTTTGCTAGAGACCACACTCGTCCTGCTGATAGAGCGCTATAGTCGAAGCACCAGTATTAACATATGTAACAGCATTAAAGGCAGCAGATATACCCTTCGTTTGGTGGTCTGTATGTTTGAAAGTCCTGCTCTATTTTTGTGCATTTGTTAAGGGTTTTGTTAATCGAAAGTTTTTATTTTAGGCTTTCTATAACACAAATTGCCATGCTATCCCTTCTTGGCGCCGGTAGGCACATTTATAAACCGAACAGACATGCTTTTTTATAAATGAAAAAATAAATTTAGTATACTACATCTGTATTCTTTTTACTAATATTCAGCGGCCATCATTATATTAAAAACGAAAATGTACATTAAGCGTTATCGCTTCTTCCTTCTTTATCAAATTTGAATGTTATACGTCTCGCACAGCTCTCCGCTTCCATGCAACTGATTATCCCGTTGACCTAAGTCAATCCATAAACCGATTTTTTGTTGTTAATAAATCATCACCAACATTGTGAAGATGTAAATCTTTAGACACAAGGGCAACTGTTTGCCTTCTACACCTCCCCCCCAAACGTATTCTTATATTCATCAAAATCTGATAAGTTTTGCCTCGTAGCGTAGATTGGTGTAGACACCCCGCCAATCGAACATAGCACTTTCTTATTTTTGATTTAAAAACTTTTTTCACTTCCTCTTTTGATCGGTTCTTCAGCGTCACACAGCTAAATAAAAATACCTTTAAAACGCGTTCCTTTGCTGCGACGCTAAAACTAAATTCCATATGAGTGTCCTGCCTCCTTCTGATAGTGTATGATTGAATCACTCCTGCGTAATATAGTTGAAATGGGACTCATAGTGGGCGCAATCTCAGCCCGGCTAAATTTAGGGTGCTAACATCATTCAACCCCTCCTAACCGAGATGCAAATTCTGGTACTTTGGCTTCGTGTCCTGATGATCTGATACCACGTTGTTAGTCATTAAAAGTTAGTTCATATGACAATCTGTCCCTTTCAACTTCCTTGAAAGGATGGCGCATGCGCCCCTTTAAAAACAACTCCATAATCGTAAGGATGGAAAAAGCGATGTCCCATACGCAAAATTTTACGCTACATAGACTTTTTGAAGCTTTAGTAATCTCCAGCGCCTATTTCTAGGTTTAGTGCTTCTTCATTTCCGATTCCCTTGAAACGCAAGATGCAGCCCGTTCATTCCCCGGTTTAGCCATAGAGTCAGAAATAGTTAAAAATTAAGTTTCTGCATGTGTAAAGAAAAATTGTCTTGCCCGCTCACGTTTTAATAGAAAATTTTTCTAACAATTGCCCGCCCCCAGATTCGTACAACGGTCCCCTGTTTGGTCCTGTGTGTTGAAACGAGTTCTATTTTGAAAGTATGACGCGCAGAGCCGGCACAATCCATTTCAGCCGCTCCGAATCTGGAAATTTGACCAGATAATTTGATCGGCATCAATAGTAAATTGGTTATTTTGGAACAATTAAAATAATTTCCCCGGGTTATGTCCCCTCACGCCAAGGGCTCCCTTTCATTTTCTATGCGGGTTAAGAATCGAGCCCATAATTTTGGAGTGGCTTTTTATAAAACAAAAATAAAAGTTTAATTATTTAAAAACCATGGCAAGAATTGAAAATAAGAAGAATGATTGATGTTTTTTGATCGTGAGACACGACATGAGTGAAAAGTTCCCTTTAACACAGCATCGCTGCAACGCTTCTCAATGCAATGCGTGAATTAACAGAAAAGTATACGGTCGGAGCATTTTACAAAAGTTGAGGTCAAGAACCCCCCCGAATTTATAGACCCAAAGATTTGAATTATAAGATGGTCTTTTGGTCCGGTAAAAAACTATCAAGGGCACTTGTCGGCTTACAACAAAACCCGACCCTCAAAGTTTTTTAGCCGTGGTTCAATTAGAAATAGACTCCAGTGTGAAAGATCAAAACCGCCTTGGCATTTGCTAGACCAAAATTAGATGATGCAGTTTTGCAAACTCAAACACACTACAAGAACTCCCTCCAGATAACCAAGTGCAAACATGGAACTTAAAGAATAATTCATTCACTAGGCGATATTAGAAATACAATAGAAGCAGAAACCAGTTTTTTCAGAAGAAACAGCGTTAAAACATTTAATGATTCCCCATTGCCCAATGCTAGAATTATGAGCCCTTGATCGACTTTAAGAACCATCAGAGGCGAAATAACAAACAATTTTTACAAAACTAAGTGAACTAGAGGCATATAAAAGAGAAAAAGAAAAACTCGTTGAGGCCTGGAAGACGCCAACTTAAGGGCCAATAATGAAAGAATAGAAAAACCCAAGACTAAAAGAATCTTGAAACAAGAAAGACAGCATGTAGAATCTTAACTACTAACCGATCCAATGACGAACTCAGTGAATAGAAAATAAGAAAACTATCCGAAAAATTTTTATAATGAAGAACACCATCGCTAGCAGAACAGATTAAGAACATTGTTTTTAGAGAGCAGGAGTCACATTGGCAACGTTATAACAGCCTTAGGATTGCAATAAGTACACTTGGTGATGGGGCCCTATGACAGCGCGGTGGAGTCAAAAGTTCATTACCTCCCGGCGCACATCGCCTCCAACTATAAATCATGCGGTAAAAAAACAGCTTGATCATCTTGCAAGTTTATTAAAGAAATTAGCTGGTAAAGCTATAGACGACTTTACCAGGAATATTGGGAGTATGGTCACTGGCTTTTGTCTACTGCAAGCCAAAGTAGTTTGGCGTTATGGCCGAGCCACTTTATGTAACATTATTCTTGTAAAAGGTGGGGGTTACTATGTTAGTAGATAAAGACCAAGTAACCCTAGCCAGTTTAATCCAACAACAAAGCCTGTCTTTGTCAATATTCCCATGGGCCATCGCGAACAGAGTCTGCTAGCTTTGGCTGATCTTCAATGACTTTGGGGTTTTTTGGACTTCGGAATAGATGACGTAATCTTGGGTGTGGTGATTTACTGCTTGTAATAATTACTGGCTCAGAATTTATTCGTTTTTCGCCCAACCTTCCTGTTTCATTGCCTGCTAAAAGAATTTTCCATTTATTAATAGTTTATTATTGTAACCTATCTGAGACTGAGTCAAAGGCAGCATGTATAACCAATGCCAACAGCAAAGTCTACCAGATCGATCTTGCGTATTGTAAACCAGTGTTTGGTACCTTTGAATTACTTAAAGGGAAATCAACTGTAGAAATTTAATGAGCGTCCTCCTTAATTTGCTTAAGTATTGTTTTTGTTGCATCAAAGCCAGTAGAAGATCAGTTACGCTTGAATCTTGCCTGTGCTTCGAACCTAGCAAACACCATAACTAAAGTAGAATAGGAGTCCTTTATTCCGGTCTAATTCCCGCCCTATTACCCTTAAGAAGTGTCTAGATAAAATGTTTGTCCATTCTGTTTTTATGCTCTTGCAGTAGGGACCCGGCTCAACAGTTGGTGCCAAAAACGAAAGATTTGAAAGGAGATTGCAAGTCAATAGTTATACGTCGGTGCGTGGCCCCGAAAATAAAGGTCGCCTAAGCCATGATTATGACCAACTTTTGTCTAAGCCCTGGTCCCTTGATGTTAAATTGAATTCGTTACAGAATCCTTTTCAAAAGCCTTCATCCTATTCCTGTATTGCTGATTGATTAAACGTTGTCATTTGGGTAATGGAGCCCTTGCAGTTCAGGTGAAATTACGCCTAAGTGTTAATAAAATGAAAGCTGTTACACTGACCTCACAAATGATCGGGTGATTTAATTGGATCAGCATACGACCACTCCAACACCCAGTTGATGCGCAAAAACACAGCAAAGTTTAACGGGTTCTGATAAACTGGGGCAATCATGACTAAACCCACGCTTTCTTGATGTGGTCCGTTTTCAATAGGGGGTTAGATAGCTCTTTAAATGGAGTACTCACCTTTTTATGAAGAGGCAGTTTGAGGTCCACAGCAATGTCCAAGAGTATCAGGTTGCTATATTTTTTTCAGCATTTGTAGAGGCGGCCGCAGAAGAAATAATTTTTTTGCGCCGTTTATATGTGAAATGCACTCATTTTTTCTATGCCTGTTTAAAATTGTTTGGAACAATAACCAACCAAGACCATCCCTTCGTTTTAGAACATGCAAATTGTAACAATTGCGGGGCCATACGGTCGCGCTCCCATAAATATTTTACAAAGTCGTATGGGTTAAATATAACTGAAGCCAAGGGATATAAGATAACAAAAATATGAAAAGGAGAACAACGACGTTAAACCCAGTTTAACAATACCTAATGGTTTATTACGGGTTTTGCTCAAACTAAAAGAAAGCAATGATATCTTAGAACATTACTCCTTAAACGTAACTATGCAAATCTAAAAACAATATTAACATCAAACCTGAAGAAGCAAAATACGTTTTTGATAGAGAGCTAGCTATAATGCTAGGCTTTACAACTACAATCTACACCCACTCATAGTTTAGTGTTTCGCCAGATGAAACTACGTGGTGGAAGTAAGTCCCTCAATCTTGCATTACACTTCATTACTCTATTTCATTTGGATAGCTAAGCACTGATGAAAAACTTAGCTGATGAGCCCGCCACGTTTTAAGACCTCTGCTTCAGGAAGCTGCATATTGCCGATTATGAAATTTATACAATTCCCTAATTTCCAGTTTAAAAGATTAGTTTGTGGGAGGGTCGGATCATTAATATATAAATCAAAGACAAAACCGGGAAAGCGTACAATGTTTGATAACCTTCACTTGTTTTTGGAAATAAAATAAGAACGCTACTAAAAAAATAATGTCGCGTGGGCCAGAAGAACCAGGAGTTACATTACGCCTGTAAGGTGTATAACCTTAGAATTAAAAAGAACTTGCAGACGTTGGCCGGACCTTGACCAAACGGTGGAATGGCACTTTGTCTGGTTTGAGTAACACTAAAGATGTGATTATAAACGGCAACGAGTAGCGACCAGTAAAAAAGTTTCCTAAACTAGAAACAGCTTGCGCAATCTAGAGCAATAAAGTTGGCCAGTAAATGAATATAAAATAGTTTCGAAAACCTGACCATCAAATGGCACTTGAAACAAATTTAGAATGGGAAATAAATTGAAATTCATAAGCCCATTTACATATTTTAGCCGCCAAAAAAGGTTTCAGAAAAAGCATTCAACTCTGGCCCTTTAACATGTAAGTCTTATGCCAGAGGAACAATAGTCAGAAAGGAGAATGAAAATAAAGCCGTAATGGGAAGTAAAACAGTACATCCTCCACAAAGAGAATCAGTTTTTGTACAGAGCCTTCTACAAAATTTACAGTTCATTCCGCAAATGAATATTAGGAGACTCGTTCACAATAATATTTGAAATTTCTGTCTAAAAAGATGTAAAAGAGGATGGGGTGTTGGCATTAGTGGACGCCTCTTCCTAAAAGAATTCTAATTAAGCTGGGCAAAACTTAGACGTTTTGAAAAACTAAAGTTACCGTCGTCATTCTTCACAATGGCGAGGAATATTAAGGTCATAACAACATAAGCACAAAATCATATTAGTCTAATAGAACAATCTTACAGAACTGAATGGATTAATCTTTACGCATTGCTAGGCCTCATGAGGGTTTTATTACACTGAACAAGGTGTTGACAGAGAGTTATGAATAAAAACAATAACTGATTAGAATTAAATTCTGTTATAAAACTATGGAGCAGTTAAACTGTAATGACAAAAACCCCCCTTTGTTCTTTAATTTGTGGGCAAACTGTTTGTGGAAAAAACAATTTTTACCTAAACCGTTACAAACAGTTTATCGTTTAATTTTGATCATAGTGATTTTCTGCCCAACACTTAAATGAACAAAGCTACATGATAAAAGGTTTTATGGAAGAGATGACTTTTTTTTAGTTAACCCCTAGAAATAAACTGAGTGAGTGTTTAGAACAGTTTTATAAACTTTTTTGAAGGAACGCAGACCTATTTATATGAGACTTTCGGCAAAAGAACATAGTTAAAAAGAGAAACACTTTGTCGAAACTAGCTTTCAGGGGAAAGACAGCGGGGATAATGTGGGGGTTTTTATGCCAGAAAAAACTCGTTTAAAAGACTTTAGAGAACATTTTAAAGACGTGTTTTTTTATTTCACAGAAAGCAAACTCATTTGAAGAATTTTTGGGCGAAAATGATTATTAAAAAAGACCGAAAAACATGGGATTAAACAAAAACAAAATCGAAAATTTTTAGTAAATTTATTGAAAACGGATAACCCTGCACAGTATGTTTGTTTTAGAAATCTTTTTTTTTGGTTATTAAATTTTACTGTCAGAAAACGTAGATATCCCAACCCGGGGGTTATTTTCCCCCAAAAACGGGTGAGGGCGGAAGGGGGCCCAGGATTGGTTATACTCTTCCCCTGGGTCATACCCAGGAAAAATGTTTTTTTCCTGGGGAACTGATAACTACCTCGATTATCTAGCCTCAAAACATCGCGTTATTCACATGTTTAACATTTTCAAAACCAACGTTACTTATATTTCACCAAAACTTACAAAGAATTCTCTTACCGAAATCATGTTCAAAACCATGGGAAAAAAGGGTTTTACACATAGATTTTTTCGAAATCATGTTTACACATGGGGGGAAAGCTTTTTCCCAAAACCTTTCGAAACCATGCTATACACTTTGGGGGGGAATGATTTCCACATAGACCTTTTTACGATAAACCACGAATACACTCATTCATATTGAAACGATTTCTTTTCGTCTCTTTTATAAGAAAAATTTTTATCATTTCATATTTTTTCCCACACGACAAGCATGTTTTTACATTTCACATAACCCATTTCATCTCACCAGAGAAATGATTTCCTCACCCCTTTTTGTTTATAAACAAAAATATTTTTTTATTCATACACAACCCTAATATACGTATTTTTATCGCTCATTTTCCGGATTTAAAAATGACATCATTATAAAAGAAACTCGGGGAAGGGGGTGGACAGAGAGCCCTCAAAGGGAAAAAACCCCCCCTTTTAAGAAGTGTTTCGGCCCTTACTCCTAACTCGGGGGGGTTGGGCCACCCCCTTTTCATGACCCGAGTCCCCTGCTGCCCTTTTTTTCCCCCCATTTTGGGGACGAGCCAGGGGGGTTTCGAACCATGACCCTCTGGACGCTCATTTTCTACTTAATGACTCCTTTTTAACCACTGAGCCACAGGAAAACCTATATTTGTGGGGAAAAAAACCCTTATGAAGTTCATTTTTTGTTCCGCCTTGACAACCCGTTTGAACACCTCCGCCGCTTCCCCATTGCTTTCGGGGCTCTGGTTTTTTTTTCCTTCCCCTACAACTGAGAGTTTTTTTCAGAGGGTATGCAGACTTCCTACAAATCCCCTAGCTCCAATTTCTGCATGAGGACTTTGACCGATACCCTTTCTCTCCTCGGGCGTTTCCAGTCAGCATACTTTTCATTTGTAATTTGAGCGCCCCCATTCGTTCTCATATGGCACCGTAGCTCGATCATGATCAGCTGTTTTGTTGACTTAGAGGGGCTACTAGTGGGGTCTCATGCCCCCTTTTTGCTGGACCGGTGCTTTTCCATTCGGGGAGGTCTGCAGTCACTCCCATCACGGGCCCCCTCCCAGACCTGCCGCATTTTCATGCACGTTTTCTTGGCCATATTTGCTGCCCCCGCCTAAAGAATTTTGCGGGTGCTTTGGAGTCCTGATGCTCCCTTTTGGGTGTTGGGACTAGCCCAGACTATTTGTAACAATCTCTTGGCACTTGGTGGCCTCCAGTGTACCTTCCTTGAGCCAGGGCACTTTCTGAGCTTAGAACGCTCCACTTTTTTCTTTTCAGAAAGGGGGGGCAGCGGATCGTTTTTTTCCCCCACTTACCATTTTGCATTTGGGGGCAAAGGGGCATATGCAACGGAAAGAAGCTGACCGAGAGGGGCCATGTCCAAATGCTTTCCAAGTTGACTCTTTGAGTGCTTTCTCCCACTTGCCAGGCCCTTGCTGGCTCTGCGGACTCGGTCTTTTTTGGTCTCTTTTTTTCTCACTCCTGAACATCATGTCTTTTTTGGGCTTTTCCTTTGGCCTTTGACCACCATTCAGTTTTGGTCCCCCCCCAGTCCTTGTCTTTTGGGGCTGGGGTTTCCGGGTTTTTTCCGATTTGAACTTTCTTTTGCAAATCCATCGCCTCTTAAATTTTCCATTTTTTTTCCCCTGTCTTCACGGGTTTGATTGTTCTACCACCTTGTCCCTGGCCCTCCAGCATGCTTTGAAGTCTGATCTTCCCTGTTTTGTATCCTCCAGGGGGGTTTCATGGGTTTTTGACCTTTTTTGGCGACAGTACAGCGCAGCAGTAACAGGGGGGGACCCAAGCCATTTCCTTTGAATTTTTGATTTTGGCTTCCATTCCCTCCCTGTGCTGGGCAATGTCGTATATCATCAAGGCCATAGGACTTTGGTATCAGCGAACTGCAGCACCAACCCTTGTTTTTGCCAGGGGAGCCCACACGGGCAATGGTCCCAACCTTTTTCCCCACTGCTTGGCGCTCTGTGTGTCTTTCACGTATCATCATACCATCTTCCAAGGCCTGCGGGTTTTCTTCTTGACTTTTGGAAGCCTGGTTGGCAACACAAAGACCACAGTTCGGCCATTTTTCCCTTTTCCTCATGAAGACTCCGGATTTCTTTGGCTTAACTTCATTCTGGAAGGCAACTCGTAGTCGCCCGCCTCCCAGCACTGAGTTCTCGTCTTCTCTGGATAAATCACTGTATGTCATCCGAAGGCCTTGAGAGGAGCATCTTGACCATCCCCAAAGGGTCTTTTTTGTCTCGCGGGGGTTTTTTGCTGCTTAAAATGATTCCATTCCACACGAACATATCGGGAAAAATTGCACACCCATTGCAATGCCCATTTCCCAAAGTTGTCCAATCAGTTTGCCCCCCCTTTGGAGAGAACCGCTTGAAACCATTGAAGTACTTCTTGAGCATGTCGCGGAGTTTTTTGGCACAGGTACACTCAAGACCAACTGTAAATCTCAGGGGGCACAGATCCATATCTTTGCCAGTCAAGCCACATAGTCCAGGTCTCTCTTTTCGTTTTTGTTTTTTGGAGGCGTCCCAACTTTGTGGCGTGTTCTACACAGCCACCCACCCGGGATGCCACCTTTCTGGCTGACACACCAAGTACTTGTTTTCCATCAGGTACTTGGTCAGCCTTTTCGCCAGACAGAAAGAAGATTTTCCCTTTGACTTCCGTAGGAATTTGGGCCCGACTGGCGATTCACTTGAGTTTTTTCCCTTTGAGAGAACACCTCTGCCTCATCCACGGCCGCTGACTTTTGTTTTCCCAAGCGACGCAGCACCTTGACCACTCCAGCACCTTGGGGCATTTCTTGTAAAGCTGGGAAGGGATTTTCCCTTTTTTCCCTGGGGTGATTTGGTCCGGGTCCCCCCACCTTCTTGATTTTCCGCCAACGTTGGGGGCTTTCCATTGAACGTTCCCCAGTTGGTTGGGCCCCACCAGACCTTGAATGTCGAGTGGGCTTTTTCTCTGTAGTCAAGATTTTTTCCTCAATCCTCAAAAACTCCCCTTTTTCCACACTTGGGTCCCAGATTTTTTGGTGCCAAACAGTGTTTTTTTGGGAAACTGGGAAAGGGGCTCGAAAACGCTCTTTTGTCCTTCTTTTTTCTCTTCCTCTTCCCGCAGATCCGCTTTGCAGGGGGCTGTGTTTTTCTTTTTAGGCTTCCCCCAATTTTTTTCCAAGCCTTTTTTTCAGCTGGCATCGGCTTTATAGCTTTTTAGGTTGCTTTTTACTCGATCTTGTCCACTTCTGGCGTCCCGGATTTCTTTGGAGGGGTTTTCTCTTTGGGTAGTTTTACTCCATATCTCTCTACATGTGGCATACACAAGCCCCATATTGGGAGTTTTTGGTTTTCCCGGGGGCTTTTCCCTATCATGCACGAGTCTTTGGAGATTTTTGCATCCATTTTTCCCAACTTCAGTTTTGTTTGCCGGGCAGGTTTAGTTTCAGGCGCCTGGCATCGAGAACCTGTGCAAATCCCCCATCCGAACCAACACGTGGGTGCCTTGGCACTGTGGGGTTTAAACCGGGGCCTTTGGGCTTCCCACGCCCTTTTCGCTGATGCAGTGCGCTCTGCTCATTCAATGATCTTTACACACCCACTTTGCCGTGGATCTTCATGCCAGGGGGGTAGCGAAAAAGCTTCCACAGACACATGGAATCCATTGGCCAGTTCATTCCCTTTTGGGGGGGCAGCGGTTGGTTAGCACCGATGGGGTTATCATTCTCCCCCCCCTTTTGGGAAACCTGGGAGCACTTTTTTTTACAACCACATTTTAAGGCAAAAGGGGGAGCCCCCCCCCACAAGCCCTTGGTTCGTCTTTCCCCCTGTCCTCCGGGCTTTCCCCGACGCCCCCCGCCTATTCCCGGGAAGTCAAAGGTTTACCCATACATCAGTAGAAAAAACTCGTGGGGAAACGTGGGGCAGGACCTCAAAGAGAAGCCCCCTTCAAGCAATGTTCGGCCCTTATCTCCTGCACTCTAGGGGGGGGGGGCCACACCCGGGCTGACTCCGGGTGTCCCTCTGCGCCCCCCTTTTTTTTTCCCCCCCTCTTGGGGCGACCAGGCGGACGAAACCCTGACCCTCTGGGACATGCCATTTTCTACTTAAAAGGCCCCGCTTTAAACCCCGACCACAGGAAACCCCGAATTGGGAGGAAATTAAGCCTTAAAGACACTTTTGTTCCGCCCTTACCAATCCGCTGAACACCCTCTGCCGCTCTGCCATGGGGTTTTAGGCTCGGGGTTTTTTTCCTTCCCACAACGGAAACTGTTTTATAGGGTGACAACTTCCTACAAAAACCCCTACCCAATTTCTGCATAGGGCTTTGACCGAAGCCTTTCCCTCAGGGGTTTTGCCGTCACTACTTTTCAGTCTTGTAATTTTAGCGGGCCCCATTTTGTTCTCATATGGCACCGTGGCTCGACATGACAGCTGCTTTGGGTTTACTTTGAGGGACATAGGCTGGCCCCAGCCCTCTTGCGATGATCTCTGGGGGACCTTCCATTTTGGAGGGCGGGAGTGCACCCCAACATCTGCCCCCCCACAGACTCGCCCCCAGTTTTTGAGTGGCACTTTGTTCTTGGCCCTATTTTCTCCTCCCGCCGTGAAAAATGTTCGGGGGGTTTTGGAGCCCCGGCCCCTTTTTTGGTTGGTACTAGCCCAGACTACTTTTACAATCCTTTTGGCCTTGTGGCCCCCAGTTACCTCCTTACCAGGCTACTTTACATCTTAAAATCTCCCCTTTTCTTTTCATGGGAAGGGGCAGCAGGGTCGTCTGTTTCCCCCACTTCACCAGGTTTGCATTTGAGGGCAGAAGGCTATGCAATCTGAGAATGAAGGACCTGAGGGCCATGTCCAAAGTCATTTTCCAATTTAAATTCTTTGGGGGGCATTTTCCCACGTTGTCCATTGCCCGCTGGCCCTGACTGCTTTTTTGGGGTTTTTTTGGCTTTTTCTTTTCTCACTCCCAATCATCATTCTCTTTTGGCTTTTTTCCCGGGGCCTTTTACCACCATTTAGTTTTTGGGCACCCCCACCTTGTCTTTGGCTTGGTTCCTGTTATTTTTCCCGATCTTGAGACTTTCTTTTTCAGAATCCATCGCCTCTGAAATTTCCATTTTCTGCCTGTCTTTAGCTGGGCTTGATTCTTCACACCTTTTCTCCTGATCCTCCACTGCTTTTAAGTCTACTTCCCTTTTGTATTCCTCCAGGGGGATTTCAGTGGTAGTTTGAGCTTTGCTTGGCGACAGTCAGCGCATGTCAGTCAGACAGGGTGGGACACCAACCCTTTCCTTGTGAACTTTTTTGATTTGGGTTCCATTGCCCCCAAGTGCGGGGACTTGTACTTGTACAAAAAAATTTAAAAAAAAAATTTTTTCTTTCACTAAAGCCAGAACCAGCTAACTCTCTCCTTTCCACACCGTCAAAAAATTTTTTTTTTTATTCAACTTTCCCAAAAAAAAATTTCCTCCTTTAGATGTCAAGTCAAAAAATACCCTCAACAACAAATACTTTTTTTTTTTAAAAACCTTTACTAGGGGTTGAGAAAGTTCATCGCCTGAGGGGGGGAGAAAAGATTTTTTGATCCGCTATTTTTAAATTGCTAATCATGAAATACCGACTGCCACAAAACCGTTCAGGAGTCCCTTCGGCCCCTGAAATTGCACACCGGGAACTGCTGTAAGACGCCTGATCGTTTCAGCTCACCTGGCCTATACGAGCCAGGGGACAGCATCAGGAAAAATGTTCCCCGCAACGCAGTGTAACAAATTTTTGACGGGGCAAAAAAAAAAGTCCGCAAAACCGCTTTGCGACAGTTAGGGATTGACGAGAGTGTATAGAGGGGAAATTTGTTGTGTCTACCGAACGGGGAACATTTAGTACCCGATGTGATAAGGAAGGTTTGTTTTGTCGTTCCTGAACAGGGGGAAATTTTGTACCCAAATGTACAGAGGGAAGGTTGTTGTGCAGTCCAACAGGGGGAAAATTTTGTACCAATGTGACGAGGGAAAGGTTGTTTGTCGTTCCTAAAAGGGGAACACAATTTCACCTTTGGTGATGTTAGTGACTGAGTGGAAATGCCTGAGCGATAAAAGGCACGAGAAACACACACACCACACAACACACACCACACACACACCCACACCAACACACACACACACACACAGACTCCACCACTCACACACACACACACAAAAAATCATCAACCACAAAAAAGGATACGACCGAGCTTTTTCCCAAATTTTTTCGTTGAAACGCTAGCCGGTGGCCCCCCCATCTCAGATGCGCATAATTTTTCATAATTTTTTACTTTGGGTCGGGAAAAAACTGTTGAAAAGAAACGCAGGGTTTAAATTTAAATTTTTCGGTTTATTCATTGGAAAAAGAGAACTAATAAACCAATCAGCCAACCGCCCCAACCATTTTCGGGGGTTGCCCTAGACGGGCATTTATTAGTTTCCCCCAGTAAAAATCCCTACAAACAAAACATACTGTTAGGTTACCTTTTCAATACTTTTACAAACTTTCAGATTTCAGTTTTTGCTTAATCCTGTTTTTTCCATCATTTTCAAAAAATCATTTCCCCGCAAACATTTATAAATGCTCCGTCTTTTTATGGAAAAAAACACAGCTTTAACGTTCTCTAAATCTTTTAAAACCGATAAATTCTGACATAAAATCCCCATTTACCCAGCATGTCTTTTTACGAAAGCAGTTTTGACAAAGTTTTTCTTTTTTTAACTATGTCTCTTTCTGCCGAACAGTCATCTATAATAAATAGTGTCTGCGTTCCCTCAAACAGTCTATAAAAGTGTTCTAAACACTCACTCAGTTTATTGCTAGGATCAACTAAAAATATGTTATCATCTATCCATATAAACCTTCTATCATGATATGCTTTGTTCCATTTAAGTGTCGGGCAGAAAATCACAATATGATCAAAATTATAACGATAAACTGTTTGTAACAGGTCGAGGATAAATATTGTTTTCCCACAACCAGTCTGTCCACAAATCAATGAACAATGAGGGGTTTTTGGCATAAAGTTTAACTGCTCCATAGTTTTATAACAGAATTTAATCTAATCCAGTTATTATGTTTATCATACTCTCTGTCAGAACTTGTTCAGTATAATAAAATCCTATAAGGTCTAAATGTGTAAGAGTAATCCAATTTAGTTCTGCAAGATTGTTTCTATTTAGACTAATATTGATTTTGTTGCTCGTTGTTATGACCTTAATATCCTCACCATTGTGAAGAACGACGATAGTAACTTTAAGACTGTCAACGTCTAAGTTTTGCCAGCTAATAAGAATTCCTTTCATAAGTATGTCACTGACGCCCACAGCTCCATTCCTCTCCACATCTTTTAAGACAGAAATTTCAAATATCATTGTGAACGTGTCTCCTAATTTTGTGCGTGGAATGAACTGTAATTTTGTAGAAGCTTCCTTTAAAACCATTTCTCTTCTGTGGAGGATGTACTGTTTGCTCCCAACGGCTTTATTTCAATCTCTTTCCGACTATTGTCCTCTGGCATAAGACTTATATGTAAAGGACCAGAGTTGAAAGCTTTTCTGAAACTTTTTGACGGTCAAAAAATGTAAATGGGCTTATGAATTCAAATTTTATGTCCCATTCTAAATATGGTTCTAAGTGCCATTTGCTGTCAGGTTTTCGAACTATTTTATATTCATACTGGCCAGCATTATTTGCTTCTAGATTGCGTAGTTGTTCTAGTTTAGGAAACCTTTTGGTGTCGCCAACCTCTTTGCGTTTATAATCACCATCTTTAGTGTACTCAAAACCATACAAAGCGCCTATCTCACCATTCTGCTCAAAGTCCACAACGTCTGCAAGGTCTTTTAATTCTAAAGTTATACACCTCACAGGCGCTAATGTAACTCCTGATTCTTCTGGCCCACGCGACATTATTTTTTAGTACAGTTTATTATTTTATTTCCAAAACAATGTGTAGGTTATCACATTTTACGACTTTCCCTGTTTTGTCTGTGATCTTTATATTAAATGACCTGACCCTCCCACAAGCTAATTTTTTAACTGTAAATTAGGGAATTGTATAATTTCATAATCGCAATATGCAGCTTTCCCTGCGGAAGAGCTCTTAAAACAGTTGAGGGCCTTCCATCATATAAGTTTTCATCAGTGCTCAGCTCATCCAATGAACATAGAGTAATGAATGTAATGCAAGATCGAGCGGACTTTCCCCCTCATAAGTAGTTTTGTATGGTGTAACTCTAAATCTATGATTGTCAGCTGCAAAGCCTAACATTTTAGCTAGCTCTTTATCAAAATAGTAAACCTGCTTCTTCTTCAGGCTTGAATGTTAACATTGTTTTTAGATTTGCATTGTTAAGTTTGAGAGTAATGTCGAAGTTACTCATTGCTTCTTTTAGTGAGCAAAACCCGTAATAACCATCAGGTATTGTTAACTGGCTAACTTTGGTCCCTGATTTGTAAAACTTTTAGAATCGTATTATTATTCTTGGATTCAGTTATATTAAACCATACGACTTTGTAAAAAATTTCATGGAGTGCGACCATTTTGGTTCCGCAATCGTTCTTAACAGCATGTTCTAAAAACGAAGGACGGTCTTGGGTTGTTATTGTTACAAACATTTTTTAAAACAAATTAAAAATGAGTGCATTCAAATATACTAATGCAAAATATTCTGTTGGGCCGCACTACAATCTTAAAAATATAACAACTGACACCCTTGACATTTCTGTGACTCAGTCTGACGCCTTTCAAGTAAAGGTGAGTACTCCATTGGACAAATATCTTAACCCTCCTATTAAAAAAGACTACATCGCAAAAGTGTGGTTCAGTCATCCGATGCAGTTTTATCGGAACCAGCTAAACTTTGCTGTGTTTTGTGCAACAACTGGGTGTGGAGTGTCGTATGCTGATCATCTAAATCATCCTGATCCTTTGGTGAGGTCAGTGTATAGATTTCATTTTTATTACACCTTCAGACGTATTTTGACTGAACTGCAAGCGCCATTACCAAATGACAAACCGTTTAATCCATTCAGCAACCGAATAGACATGAAGGCTTTTGAAAGGATCTGTAACGAATTCAATATTAATGTTAAGACAGACTTTAGACAAAAGTTGGATCTTAATCATGGCTTAGGCACCCTTTATTTTTGGGGCGTGCACAGAAAGTATAACTATGTCTGGAATCCTCCTTACACATCTTTCTCTTCGGGCACAGGTGTTCACCTCGGGTCCATAGAGCAAGAGCATAAAACAGCATGGACAGCATTTATCTTAGACACTTCTAAGGGCCTAACTAAAGCAGGAATAGAACGAATAAACGACTCCATTCGTACTTACGTTTGGTGTTTGCTAGGGTCGCAAGCACAAGCGAGATCGAACATAACTGATCCCTCTACTGGCTTTGATGCACAAAAACAATACTTAGCAAATTTAGAGGACGCCATTAATTCTACAGTTGATTTACCTTCAAGTATAAAAAGGTACCAAAATGTTTTTACAATTTGCAAGATCGAAAGTAGACTTTGCTGTTGGCACTGGTTTATACATGCTGCCTTCTGACCTCAGACTCCAGATAGGTACAATAATAAACTACAATAATGAAATCCTTGTGGCAGGCAATGAACAGAAGGTCGAAAAAACGACATAAATTCTGAGCCAGTAATATTACAAACAATAAAAAAAAACAAGATGACCCCCAAGATTAAGTCATCCAATCCCCGGGGTCCAAAGCCTAAAGACTGTTGAAGACCACGAAGTCAAAAAAATAATGACCATGAATATGAAAAGACAGCACTTGTTTTTGGGTTAACTGGCCAAGGATTACTCCTTCTTTATCTTACTTAAAATTAACCCAACTATTAAGAGAACTAATGCCCATAAGTGCTCAGCCATAAAGCCAACTACTTTGCTTGCAGCAGACAAAAGCCAGCTAACGACACCCCCTAATATACTAGGTAAAGAGTCTATAGCTTTACTGGCTAATTTTTTTAATAAACCCGCAAGATGATCAAGCTGTTTTTTTACCCATGATTTATCGGGTGGCGATGGAGGTGATGGCGGTGGAGGCACCGGACTTTGACCACCGCCGCCTGTAATAGCCATCACCAGTGTACTTATTGCAAATCCTAAGGCTGTTATAACGCTTGCTAATGTGACACCCTGCTCTCTAAACAGTGTTCGTATTCGTTCTGCTAGTGTTGTGTCTTCATATAAAATTCTTTGGATAGTTTCTCTTATTCTGCTCACTTGAGTTCGTAATTGTTCTCGGTTAGTAGACAGCACTTCTAGTCTTGCTGATCTTTCTTGTTCAAGATCTTTTAGGCTTTGGGTTATTCTTTCTTTATATCATGTCCTAAGTTGGAGTCGTCAGCCTCAACGAGTTTTTCTTTTTCTCTTTTTATATGCTCATCTAGTTCACCTAGTTTTGCTAAATTGTTTGTTAATTCACCTCTAATGGTTCTCAAAGCATGATCAAGTGCCGTTATTTCTCGCATGGGCAGCAGTGGATCGTGTATTGTTTTTAATGCTGTTTCTTCGGAAAAACTGGTTTCTGCTTCTATTGTATTTATTATTTTGTCTGCTGCTTGATTTAAATCTTTAAGTTCCATGTTTTGTATTTGGTTAGCTGTTGGGAGTTCTTGTAGTGTGTTTTCAAGTCTAGCAACTGTCTTCCCACCTAATTTTGGTTTAGTAATGCCTAGGCGATTCCGTTCGCTCACACGGAGCCTTTGTTTAATTGTATCCATGCCTACAAACTTTGATGGGTTTCGTTTATCCGTAAGCCAAACAAGTTCTCCTTTGTCGTTTCTCACAAACAAATGGCCTTTTTTACGTCAAAATCATCAGGGTATATAGTTTCGGGAGGTTCTAGTCCTAAACTTTGGTATAATGATCTGACCTTACTTTCTGTTAATCTACGCCTATGCCACCCTTCTACTAATTCATCCTGCAATGAGAGCGCCGAGCGATGCTGAGTCAAAGGAGTCATTTCGCTCATGTCGTCTCCAGGATCGAAAACATCATAATCTTCTTCACCTTCAATTCCTGCCATGTTTTAAATAATTAACTTTTTATTTTGTTTTATAAAAAATGTCACAAGCATATGGCTCAATTCTTGACCCGCATAGAAGACTGAAAGAGCCCTTTGGCGTGAAGGGAAATAAACGGAATATTACTGTTCCAAATAATCCATCTACTATTGATGCAGATCAAATTCTTACTGTCAAATTTCCAGACCTAGGAGCAGATGAAGTGATTGTGCCAGGCTCTGCGCAACTTACTTTCAAAATAGAACTCGCATCAGAAACAGACCCAAACAGGACAGTTGTACAGAATCTGGGGCGGGCAATCGTTAAGAAAATTTCTATAAAACTTGAGGGGCAAGAAATATTTTCTTTACACAATGCAGACATATTTTTAACCTATTCTGATTTATGGCTAACCGGGAATGAAAGGGCCGATCTTGCGTTTCAAGGAATAGAAATAATGAAGCACTAAAACACAGAATACTTGCTGGAGATCCTAAAGACGGTAACAAGTATGTAGCTGTAAATTTTGCGTATGGAAATCGCTTTTCCATTCCCTTAGATTTTGAGTTGTTAAAATCGCATGCACCATACTTTCAAGGAGCATTAAAAGACAGATTGTCATACGAACTAACTTTTAATGAATACAAACGTGTTATCAGATCATCAGACACCGAAGCAAAGTACAGCATTTCTGACATCTCGTTAGAGTTTGACGTTGTTAGCAACCCTAATTTAGCAAGGCTGATTGAGCAACAATATCAGTCAAAATTAGCAATATATTACGAAAGAGTGATTCATCATACAACATATCCCAAAAGCAAGGCAGACACTATATGGAATTTTAGTTTTAGCGCCACAGCACGATCACTTAAAGGTATTTTATTGCTGTGTGAAGATGAAAAAGAACCATTCAAAAGACAAAGTGAAAAGTTTATTAATCCAAAAATAACGAAAGTACAATGTTCGATTGAGGGTAGTCCTAACCAAATCTACGCTAGCGGGCTTAGACCTTATCAGCATTTTGACGAAATAAGAAAATTGTTTGGGGGTGGGAGGTGTAGAAGTCCAACAGTAGACCATGTGTCTAAAGATCTACACCTTCACATGTTAGACTTGATGATTATTTAACAACAAAATACGGTTTATGGATTGCCCTAAGGTCAACAGAGGATAATCAGTTACATGGAAGCGGGAGAACGGTTAAAGACGTAATAAACATTCAAATTGATAAAGAAAAAGATGGCGATAAACCGCTTAATGTACATTTGTTTTTAATATATGATGCGCAGCTGAATATTCAAGATAACAGATTAAAAGATATACATTACTAAATTATTTTTTATTTTTTAAAAAAGCATGTCTGTTCAGCATTATCCAAAAGTGCCTAAAGAAGAGATAGCAGGCAACTCTGCTGCTATAGAAAGCCCTAACATAAAAACCTTCAGATTAACCAACATTACACAAATGCAACAAAAACTAGAGCAGGACCTTTCAAAATACAGCAAAGCCAAACGAAGGTATTCTGCTGCCTTTAATGCTGTTACTTATGTTAATACTGGAGCATCGACTATTAGTGCTGTATCGGCAGGAACAAGTGTAGGTCTCTTAGCAACAGGCGTTGGTGCACCCGCAGCTTTACCTCTAGGCGGTTTGTCTTTAGCTCTTGGCCTGTGCTCATTAGCTGTAAGTGCTGCTAGCAAAAAATTAAAAACTAAACTCCAAAAGCACACAGCTATGGTTCAACTAATAACAGCTAAACTTAGTTCCTTCAAACTGACAATAAATAAAGCACTAGCTGACTCAAACATCACGGATGAAGAATTTAGTCGTTTACAGGCCGATTTTGATGACTACAAAAGACAAAAGTTTGATCTTCAAAGAAAGGCGCGGGCAACTTTTTCTCAACAGCCAGACACCGAGCAGATAAAAAAAGGAATGTTTAAAAAAAGTAAACGAAACATTAAACTCTGTTCTAAACAGCTCACATTAACAACGCCAAAGGGTGTTTATACTTTAGTTTATGAGTCCAAGCACAAAAAGACCATTGATATTGATTCTGATTAATTTTTTTTTTAATTTAAATAAATATTTTAAATTAGAAAAGAAAGCTTAAGATGGATAAGATATATGAAGGTCAAGCCGAATTGTTTGAAGCAATGCTTAAGGAAGAAGATTTATCAAAAGCTTTAAATGATATCAGTCTAGAAGTCATTGATTCAGCAAATGTACGGGCAAGTGTTGTTCATGCTATTTCTCAAGTTCCGGGTAAACTAACAATAGACCCGCCAGTTAAAGTAATGTTAGCTGTTTTAATCGACTATGTAACAATAAATGAAGAAAATCTAGAAGTCTGGGTCTCAACTAAACAACAGACTATTCTTTCTCGTAATGACTTAACACTTGGTTGGGCAGACCAGCTGCTTACACAGTTTGATGTGGCCGCTGAAGAAGCCAAAATGAGAGGCTCTGGCTGGTCAGAGGGCGAAGAGGATGACTTAGTTATGATCTTAGGTTGACTTGAGTAAGAACTTAGAAGTTACTTGGGGATGACTTGAGTAAGAACTTAGAAGTAACTTGAGTAAGAACTTGAGGATGACTTGAGGACGACTTGAGTAAGAACTTAGAAGTGACTTGGGGTGACTTGAGGATGACTTGAGTAAGAACTTAGAAGTGACTTGAGTAAGAACTTGAGGATGACTTGAGGACGACTTGAGTAAGAACTTGAGTAAGAACTTAGAAGTGACTTGGGGTGACTTGAGTTAAGAACTTAGAAGTGACTTAAGTGTGTGCATGCGTGGGGTGGGGGCGGGCGGGGTGGGGTGGGAGGTGTGCATGCGTGTGTGTGTGTGTGTGTGTGTGTGCGCACACCTTTGATTATTTATAAGAAACGGATGTTCAGAATATGATATAGTTATTATCAGTAAAACAACAAAACAACAACAATGACAGCAGCGACAACAACAACGATAACAACATATATACAAGCACAATCGCACGCACACACACACACAAACTCACACACATGTCAGACTCCTGGGAACTCTCGGATTCACTCATCATTTGATTGCCATCTAATTGCACACTTTCTATAACAATTTGTAGGCTTTGCTAAACAAGACTGTTACAAACTGTGTAATACAGGTTGGTTTTACCTCATTAATGCGCATGCCCAGTGGAATCGGCCACACCCCAAAACCGCTCTTGAAGGAGCAACTTTGGCATTAAGCCAAGCGACCCCACTGGGAAGACCTGACTTCGCAGTATGGATGGTGAGGGTGCATGCGTGGGGTGGGGGTGGGGACGTGCGTGCGTAGGGTGGGGGTGTGCAGGAGATACCTCCCTTAGTGTCCACACATAGCAAGTACAGGCAGTACCGCAGCCCTCTTGCTGCTAAAATTGGGCGTTCACGGCATGAACGGCTATTTATAGCAAGGCGGATTTTACTGCAGCCCTCTTGCTACTAAAATAGGGCGTTCACGGCATGAACGGCTATTTATAGCAAGGCGGATTTTACTGCAGCCCTCTTGCTACTAAAATAGGGCGTTCACGGCATGAACGGCTATTTATAGCAAGGCGGATTTTACTGCAGCCCTCTTGCTACTAAAATAGGGCGTTCACGGCATGAACGGCTATTTATAGCAAGGCGGATTTTACTGCAGCCCTCTTGCTACTAAAATAGGGCGTTCACGGCATGAACGGCTATTTATAGTAGCAGTCAGCAAGGCTAATTATTAGTCTTCTTGCACGAGTTAGAACACCGGAGTAACAAGCACTGTGTAAGAAAGGAGTCATTTCTTGAACACTTTCAAAGGTTTTAGTTTTATCAAATGGTTCGGAAGGCAGCTCACAAAGCTGTGTTTTCAAATATTTGTCAAGATCTTCAACTGATAGTTCCGTTTTTTGCTGAGGAAACAAAAACGAAATGCTTCCTTTTGGCTTTGAGGGAGGAGAACAAGGCTCGCCACTCAATTTCTTTCTCAAAAACTTTGTCATGGCCTCATGATAAACAATGTGTTTTTTCACGAGATTGGTCTATTGATCAGAAAGTTTTTCTTGCGAAGATAACAACAGTTCAGGCATTTCTTCAGAAATAGTAGCGTCACTTCCAGCACTGGCAGAAAGCATTGAAACATCACTTCCCTGACTCGCCATGTTTTTAACAAACACAAGTTCTCTCTCCGATTCTAAAGAAATGCTAGCCACACCAGCATACGACCGCACAGCACGCCTGTCAAATGTAAAATGGCGGTAGCTCTGGCCTGGTTGCTATAACACAAAGTGTCACGTGATTTAAGCTCAGCACTTGATTTGATAAGAGGCTACACGCAGTAAACATGTCTAGAACTGTTTTAGCATAATAAGATCTGGCGCGCCGCAAGCCCGCCTTATGGTGGTTACAGTCAGCTAATTACAGGTATTACGGGAGCCACATGGACCGCTGTACCTGTTGCTGCCTGACACCGCCTAATACACCCTACCACAATCCGCGAACCCTGTAATTAGGTCTGCGCGCACGGTGTCTCGGTCAAGTCATACATGATTTCCAGATTTAGGCAGGATTTTCCACTCTATGTTTGTTGCCGTTTACAGAGACGCATTTGATGAATGTATGCGTGAAAATGATGTTATTGAAAATGATCAGGAAAAACACAGGATTAAGCAAAAACTGAAATCTGAAAAGTTTAGTAAATTAGTATTGAAAACGGATAATCCTACACAGTATGTTTGTTTGTAGGGAGTTTACTGGGAGAGAACTAATAAATGCCCAGTCTAGGGCAACCGCCCGAAACTGGTTGAGGGCGGTTGAGCTAGACTTGGCATTTATTAGTTCTCTGAAACTGACAACTTCCGTGCTAGACTGCTGTTTTAGCTGGGAAAACAGGCGAGACATGAGTATATCAATATATACTTAAACAGCTGGGATTTTGTTTATCGATATGTAGTTGAATATCTGGAATTTTGTACATCAGAATGTAGTGACTTCAGACTCTCTCTCTCTCTCTCTCTCTCTCTCTCTCTCTCTCTCTCTCTCTCTCTCTCTCTCTCTCTCTCTCTCAAACTTGTATAACGCCCTTCAGCCTAGGTTGTTAGGATGGGCGCTGCAGAAATTGTCCTCACTATTATTACGGTTATAATTGTGAACAACCTTCTGCTGCATTGTGTTCTCTGTATTTTCCTTATTTTTGTTCTTCTCCTCCTGCTCCTTTTCTTCTTTTTTTGTCTCCTCCTCCTCCTTTTTTTTTTTTTTGTCTCCTCCTTCTTCTTCCTCTTCTTTTCTTCGTCTTTTCCGTCTTCTCTTCCTCCTTTTTGTCCTAGCTTTCCTCTTCCCCTGCTCCTTCTCCTCCTCCTTTTGCTACTTCTTCAGATGAACATCTACGGACGTTATCATGATAGCAGGCATGTGGTCCCACGTGGTAGTAAGGGAGGGAGAAGCGTATCTGATCAAGGAGGTGGGGGTGGGGAACATGCACGCTATTTCAGGTTCCATGGCGTCATCTTCAGATCACCGTCCATTTGTGTTACATATCAGACTTATAATCCAATTTTACACCTATGCATTAAAGGTAAACTTATTCGCATTAATAAACTCACGAATACGAAGTGTATAGTACTCCACAATGTGGTTTTTCCCATTATTCCTGTCTCCTATTGTTGGCCGATGTGAGAAGTGTTACCGAGGGCAGGGCCGGGATCACGCCACAGACCATCGTGCACAGCATGGCGATTCGCTGTGATTCTCTGCCGTTCTTGGTAACGGGAATGTTGAATCCATTCACTTATGCTTTGAAAATCCAAAACAGTTGAGAAAACCTTCATGTACAAGGAGGGTAAAGTCAAATAAATTGGTTCAGTGATGCATCAAGCCTTTCTGGATTTCCAATCATATCTTCTTCTTCTTCCTAAAACACTGGTTCACTCAAAAACGAGTAGGTCACCAGCGCGCATGTTAAAAAGTAAAATAGAATAACATAAAACAGTGCGACTCAGACTGTTGGCCCCTGGAGCAAATTTGGCAACAAGGGGTCGCACTCGATATTCAAGAAGTTAAAAAATGGCCAAACTCAGGACAAGGCAATAGTAAAACATCTGGGGAAGTAAAAATAGAAACTTATCAATATGCAGATCTCAAGACTGTCGAATCAATTTGTTTTTTAAATGAGACCGCACCCGTGGCAATCTTGGTGGCACCCGGCAGTGAGTTCCACAGCCGTACAGAACTGGGATAAAAAGAATGTAAGTGGCTGTCAATATTTGATGCAGGTATGGTATAACATTGACCGCCACTCCTGGTGCTACTTTTATTCAATACTAGTTGTTCCATTGGAATATCAATTAGTTTAGCTCTGCCTTTGAAGAACATGTTAAGTTTGATAAAAGCTCTTCTCTCTTCTAAGGGTTTCCATTCTAATTTCCTCATGTTCTTCCTAGTATTCCCCTTTTCTCTGATGTGGTTCCCTGTTACGAACCGTGCTGCTCTCTTCTGAATCTTTTCGAGGTTATCAAAATCCTTTAGATGGTAAGGATCCCAAACTGAGCAACCATATGTCAAAAGCAAGCTAACTGTTGGCACAACGTGTCTAGTCTATTGCAGTACACTGTTGTGAACAGTCCCACACCTTTGTGTTGTACTCCGCTGTGAGTCTGACCAGGCTGATGCATGCAGACAAAGACAGAACACAGCGGCGCTCAATAGATATCTGTACCTATGTCTCAGCTTCACTTCACCTGCCACAACCACTTCACTCTCCAGCTGTTGTCACTCACCTTCTTCACGTAGCTGTGGCTGTCTGCTCTTGGCGTGGCTGTGGGGCTGACTGTTCCTTGTCGTCTGGCTGGTGGTGTGACCAGACCGGGAAAGCTTGGCTAGTTATAATGGAAAATGTCCGCGTGGCGGTGTTACTCATGAATATTTCACTGTTTGAGTCCTGTTGTTCCATTGGATGCCAGTGAGCTCTTCTCCTTGTGTCTGAATGTGAAACCAGTTTTCATTGGCTGGGCTGCATGAAACTTTCACAGGCCTGTAGCAAACACAGGTGTCACGATGTTGGCTAACCCCCCCCCCCCACCCCCCCCCCCCCCGCCACCCCTCCCCAGCCACCACCTTCCTTCCTCCATCGCCCACCTCCAATCATTTTATGATGAAACTCGTATTCATAATAAAGTGTTCTTGCAGATCTCTTTGTCCATTGATTATCTTGATCATATTTTTAGTAATTTGCTTTCAGTTTTCACTTACTTTTTTCATTGCAATTTTTATCATTATTATTGTTATTGTTCTTATCATTAGACGTTGTTGTTCTTGTTGTTGTTGTTGTTCTTGTTGTTGTTGTTGTTGTTCTTCTTCTTCTTCTTCTTGTCCTCCTCCTCCATCTCCTCCTCCTATTATTATCATCAATATCA
>JAFLJL010002579.1:7500-12587 GCA_018398815.1 Conus ventricosus | reverse complement strand
GTAGTAGTAGTAGTAGTAGCAGTAGTAGTAGTGTTAATGTTTTTTGTACTCCCAGTTCTTAAAGAACAGGGAGTACTTTAGAATGGGAACGAAGAAATGCTGTCTGTGTGTCTGTGTGTGTGTGTGTGTGTGTGTGTGTGTGTGTGTGTGTGTGTGTGTGTGTGTGTGTGTGTGTGTGTGTGTGTGTGTGTGTGTGTGTGTGTCGGACAAGATATCAAGAATAACGGTTTTTAACGGTCAGATTTTGAAACACTGCATGGAAGTGCCATTTGTGTGTGAAAACCTTTCTATATTCAATATTTTATTAAAACCCACCAATATATTAAAAAGTAACGGCAAAATAATGGTTTAACGGTTATATAACCGATATGCACTTTTGAAACCGGTATTTTAGTTCTCACTGGGCTAAAAGCCTGTGTACATATCAAATTTCATCCAAATTGGACAATATGTCAAGAATAAGGGTTTTTAACGGTCAAATTTTGGAACACTATATAGAAGTGCCATTTGTGTGTGATAACCTTTCTATATACCAAATTTCATTAAAATAATACAGCAATGACAACGGCAAATGCAACAACAGGATGCAAAGCATATAAACGTACTCCCAGTTTATCTTGAATACGCGTGAGATATTCCATACAGAGGAAAAACCGTCTTGGGCTGGTGTAACCGTTAGTAATGGCTATTCTGGTAAACATCGGCTATCGTCTGTGACCTAAAATGAACGTACTTACAAATTTTCAGAAAGATCGGCCAAGCATTTTCTGAGATTTTCCATAAAGAAGAAAACAATTATGGGCCATTAGTAACGGCTATAACGGTAAACTTAAACATCGGGCATCATCCGTGACCCATAATAAACATATCTACAAATTTTCAGAAACATCGGCCACGTACTTTCTGAGATATTCCATAAAAAAGAGAAACCGTTACAGGCCGTTACAGCCGTTAGTAACGGCTATAACGGTAAACTAAAACATCGGGCATCATCCGTAACCCATAATGAAGATACCTGCTAATTTTCACAGAGATCGGCCAAGTACTTTCTGAGATATTCCATAAAGAAGAAAAGCGTTACAGGCCGTTACAGCCGTTAGTAACAGAAAGATCGGCCAAGTACTGGGTCGATCTTTCTGAAAATTTGTAGGTATGTTCATTATGGGTCACGAATAATGCCCGACGTTTTAGTTTACCGTTATAACCGTTACTAACGGCTGTAACGGCCTGTAACGCTTTTTATTCTTTATGGAATATCTCCGAAAGTACTTGGCTGATGTTTGTGAAAATTAGCAGCTATGTTCATTATGGGTCACGAATGATGCCCGATGTTTTAATTTACCCCGTTATAACCGTTACTAACGGCTGTAACGGCCTGTAACGGTTTTTCTTCTTTATAGAATATCTCAGAAAGCACTTGGCCGATCTTTATGAAAATTTGTAGGTATGTTCATTATGGGTCACAAATAATGTGCGATGTTTTAGTTTACCGTTATACCGTTACAAACTGCTGTAACGGCCTGTAACGCTTTTTCTTCATGGAATATCTCGTTGTCATTGCTGTATTATTGGCATTTTCATGCCAGTTAGTGTCCTACATTCAAACCAGAATGTATTTCCTACGCAAATTGAGGAATCTGCATGTCCAGCCAAAAATACTTAAAACATTTTACAGGAGTTTTATTGAGTCTGTCTTGACTTTTTCATGCACTTGCTGGTATGGCAATCTTAGTCTGAAAAACAGCAAACTCTTGGATAGCGTTGTGAACATCTGTGGTAAGATTGTTGGTGAGAGACAGGAGAGTATGAGCGAGTTGTATGAAAGGCGTGTGGTGAACAAGGCTCGTGCGATTGTTGGTGACAGTGGGCACACGCTTGCGCGACAGTATGAGCTCCTTCCATCAGGCAGACGATTTCGATTAAGGATCTTGATGACTGACTGTATCAGTGAGTTGACTGAGTATTGCTCATTCAAAACACTTCACCACAATGGATATTAGAGCGACTGTGCGGTAGTCATTGAAGGAAGATGGTTTAGACGTTTTTTGGTGTAGGACATATCACTGAGGGTTTCCAGAGAGAGGGGACAGTTGAAGTTTTAATAGACCAATTGAATAGTCTAGTGAAGACATGACAGAGTTGAGATCCACAGTTCTTGAATAATACACTACTAATATTGTCTGGTCCAGGTGCCTTTCGGATATATAATCTTTTAAACATTGAAAGTATTGTTTTATCTTCCATAATGATCTCATCTTCTAACTTTGCTTTGATTTCCTCTTTTATCACTCCAATGCATCAGTGAAATCATGAACATCAAAACAACATTAAAATTCAAAATTGGAAATGAAATGAGGCAGGGAACAGTAAATAATAAACAGTAAACAAGTGGGGTAACGTTTATTGAACAGTAAACAATAAACAGTAAACAAGTGGGATACTGTTTATTGTTTACTGTTCCCTGCCTCATTTCATTTCCAATTTTGTTTTGATTAAATTGAGGTTATTTGTATTTGTTTCTGTCCGTCTGTGTGTTTGTCTTTTGATCTCCCTTGCATCTTTGGGTGGATCCTCAGGCGTAGGCTCAAAGATTGTCCCCTACATTTTATACTATTTGCACAAACAAACAAAAAACAATCAGAGAAAAGAAAAAAGTATATAGAAATCAGAAGAAGAAAGAAAATGGTGAAAGAGTGCACTCACCAGGGTTTGAGTATGGTGATCGGGGGGAACAAGAAGGAAAGCAAGCTTTCTGCTCATAGAGCTGTCATCAGGCTTAGAGTTAGTGGGTGACAGAGACAGATCTTATATGAGGACTAACAATAAAAAGAAAAGGAATGAACAGAGCTCAGAGACAAAAGGAAGTTAACTGGGGTTAAGCAGTGAGTAGGAATCATGAGCAACTTAAATTAAAGTAGAAAGCAAGAAGGCCTGTTCAAATAAAAAAATAAAAAAATAAAAATAATCAAAAGAAAAGGGGGGGGGGGAGGAATTAGTACAGAAGGGGAAGGGGGTGCCTGAAGCTCAGGTGCTGTCACTCTCTGGTGTTCAGGCCGGCAGGGGCGAGGGTCCCCAGTCGTGCAATGATGGATGACTCCATAAAGAGGCGATAGAGTCCACTGGACCGGTTCTGCCAGACAGCAGCCACTCTCGCATGGGTGAAGTTGTGGTAGGGGCTGTTGAAGTGAGAGCCTACGGGATCTTCATATCCCAGCCGCATTGAGCGAAGGTGCTCAGAGAAACGCTCATTCAGGCTGCGGTACGTCTCCCCAGTGTATTTCTTTGAACACAAGGTGCAAGTAATGACGTACATATATAGAAATCAAATTTATGACACACGCAAAGCTCAAAAGACAGTCAAAAGTTTTGGAGTACGATAAAGAAGATAAGGAGAAAGAAAAACAAACTACCACGAACTCCCTCTAACCAGTGGAAAGAGCATTTTAAGAACATATTGAACCCACAAACAACGCTGACACAGAGGGAAAATTAAATAGAAGCAATAATAATCGAGGAAGAAGTTATAGTGCAGGGCTTAGATGGAGTAATAACGAAACAAGAAATAAAATTAGCAGGAATAGATGAAATCCCCCCAGAATTTCTAAAGACTATCGAAAACGTAATAACACCGTACTTGACAAAGTTGTTCAACACTTTATTTCTTAATAGCTGTTTTCCCATAGAATGGGCACAAGCGGTAATCATACCTCTTCACAAAAAGGGGGACAACCATAATCCAGGGAATTACAGAGGAATTTCATTACTATGTATAATAAGTAAAATATATACAGCCATATTAAATAAAAGAATATACAACTGGGCGGAGAAGAAAATAAAATCAGTAGAGAACAAGCAGGATTCAGAAAGGGATACTCTACAATTGACCACATTTTCACTCTAACTAGCATGGTGTCAAACTGCCTAAATGGCAGACGTAGAAGCAAACCGTATGTGGAATTCATCGACTACCAAAAAGCGTTCGATACGGTAAAATTGGGAGAAATTATGGGAAATTCTAAAGAAGCATAAAATCTCTACCAAATGTTAAATATGTTAGAAGGGATTTATGAAACGGTACAAGTCTGTGTCAGACACGGCGCCGAAAGAACAGATTTTTTTAATGTTCAGCAGGAGTAAGCAGGGCTGTCTATTATCTCCTCTAACTTTCTCACTTTTAATAACGGAGGTAGCAGACAGAGTTACAAAGGAAAACATGGGTATCAATTTTAGCAGGAGCAGAAGAAATTTTCACGCTGCTGTTCGCAGACGATATTGCCTTAATTTCGTTAACACCAGCAGGGCTACAAAATCAGCTGAAGAACTTGCAGGAAGCCTCAGATACAATAGGTCTAACAGTAAATCTACCAAAAACAAAGATCATGGTTTTTAGAAAAGGCGGGTACTTAGGCAAAAACGAAAAATGGTTTTGCAAAGGGCAAGAGATAGAAGTGGTTAATAGCTACAAGTACCTAGGATTTACACTAACAACGAAGCTATCGGTAGACATTTCACTTTCAGAATATGCAGGCAGAGCAAAAGGGAAAACAATAGAAATAATGAAAACAATGTATAGTCTTGGACATCTAGAAATGACTATTTACTTTAAATTATTTGATTCACAAGTGAAACAATTACTTCAATATGCAGCAGAAACATGGGGTATGGCTGGTTATAAAGCTATAGACAGCGTTCCCCTATTCGCTTGTAAAACATATTTGGGGGTTGCAAAGAAAACACCGAATAACTTAGTATTATGGAGAACTAGAGAGATATCCCATTTGTGTAGATAGCACTGTAAAATCGGTACGATACTGGCTCAAGTTGCTAAAGATGTCGCCAAATAGAATACCCAGAACTGAAAGAGAAGAAAGGGGTACAAAGTTGTTGGGTTTTTTTTTTTTTTTTTGTTTGTTTCAAAAACAAAGATGGGAACAGCACAACCTATTGACCACAGTAAAGAAAAAAGTGAATTGAGGTCAGTGTGATGTAGAAATATTTCTGCTAGAACATTCTTAACACTTCATATAAAACGAAAAATTGCAATTGTTGTGACGTCTTCTTGAATAACACATTGGCAAAAAGAAAGA
>JAFLJL010002578.1:0-24663 GCA_018398815.1 Conus ventricosus | reverse complement strand
GCCCCGTGATTATTTTGCATTCCAAGATTTTGACCAGCTGGCCTTCTTCAAGGCGGGGGAACACTGAAGTATATACCACATGAAGTACACACACAAGCACCACTCAAGTACTAATTGGTCACACAACGGTTCTCAGTACAGTACTATTGGTTGCAACACAGGTTCAGTTACAGTACTAACTGTCACAAACACAGGTTTCCTTCTATCACCTGAACAGTGAGATGTGGTTTTATTACAGGGTGGATGAAATGAGGACTGTTGTCAGGCTTCATGCAAGATGGGTTTTTGTAAAAAAAAAAAAAATCCTCTGATTTACAATATTTGTTCCTGTTTCTTACACACACAACACACACACACAACACACACACACACACACACACCAATTATATATATATAGATAATATATATATATATATATATATAATATTATATATAAATACATACATACATACATACATACTAAAAATACTGACAAGTTTAATGTAGTCCTCGATTAAGCTGTTGCAGAGTTAGATTTCAATATGTCATAATTCTGATAATCAATTTGTATAGATTTATAACATGTTTTGGCGGGGATAACTGTGCTGAGCCCGAGTTAATTTGACAAAAGTTACGTATGATTACTGAAATTGTTCATATATGTAATTTCTATTTTATAACTCCACCAAAATTACACTTGCTAACATTTTTTCAATAGGAAACTACTGGATGATTGTAGGATGACAGACCTGTAACAGCTCTATAAGGGTGCTGTGTGGTTGGCTGGGTTATTAGTAATTTGGATTTAGGACTTGTAAATCTAGTTGCTACCCATCTACATGGTGCTTTTGTCACAAGCTTCAGAATTAGGGGTTCTATTACAAGGCTGCTTTGAAAGACAAGTTGAATGTTCATCAAGTTTGCTGAAACCTAAAGGGATAATTAACAGAACACTGCAGACAATTTTGGTGGGTTTTTTTTTGGGTGTGGATTTTCAATCTTTTCTTCTACTAGACAGATAACATATTCTCCGAACTATTGTTTTGGAGAGAGGGGAGGAGGAGGGGGGGGGGGGGAACCCTGTTATCATATTCCATAATTCTCGTGATGTTTTGGCATGCACAGCTATCGACAAAATGATTGATGTATTTTGAAAAAGCAGTTTTAATGAATTTTATTGATGATTTTGCACACATCAAAACCTCAATATCAGAAAGAATACTTGATAAGTTTGGAAGTGTGAGTGTTTTCAGTAATATTGGTCTCTATATCAAGTAGCAGTGCAAGTTCTACAGCATACAAATCTGTCTACACTGGCATAAAAATATTATTACTATTTATTATTATTATTATTTTAGGTGTTCTTGCCTAATTGTAATGATCCATTCCCTGTGTTCTCTGTCTCACCAAACCCCACTGTATATTGACACCAGAGACTTTGTCCTGGTTGGTCTCGGGCACTTTTCTCCATGATTTTACAGTTTGATCTGTGAATTCAGAAGGAATTTGCAGCACAAAAACTGCAAAAATGTATAGCCCAACCAGATGAAGTTGGTGCATGCCATCTGCAAACAGAAGCGTTTATTCCCATCTGACAAACCTGTTTCTTGTTCCAATATATACCCAAGTGACCAGATATTGTGTACAGTAGTGGGACTGGTGTCATTTCTTGATACCTTCTTAGATTGCTGATTTGTTTCAAAATTTGTACATTCTACTGACGTTCTGAACAGAAGGCATTAAGCTATGTGATCAAGCACAAACTTGTATATATATCTTCTCTGGCTCTCTGATCAGTCTCAATAGCTGCTTTTCAGTGGTTCAATGTATATAGATTACAGATTGTATGACGATCGTCTGTGACTGAATGATATGCCCATGGACAGTTTCTCCCCGATGCTTGTAAAAAGTCTGTTCAGCAAAATGCTTTTAGTGGCACTGTGCATCCGTGTCTGTTGGTCTGTTTGCTAGCAAAAGCGTGATGCAGTCTGTTTCCCAACAAAACTGCACAGCTATCATTGGAACAGTTAAACTGAACTAAATTTGGATAAATTTGAATAAACTCTTGACCGGATTTACTGTGTTGGTCACATGTGTGTGTTCTTCACTTCAATGTTTCCTTTTCTTCTCCCCACTGACAAACTTGAAAAGTTGAAGGGCCCAATCAAGCAAGACGATCTCAAGTGTAATTAAAATCTGTGAAGTGTTGTGATATGTTCTATGTGATGTGCCCCTCCCCAGAAATATTAAAACGTGTGATGTTTTGCTCCTTGTTTTAAGTATATGGACATTGTGGATTTTCTCTTTGTGTTGCTACGTTATGTGAAAGACAGGCAGGAGAGAGATGAGAGGAGAGAGAGAGAGAGAGAGATGGAGAGAGAGGAGAGGAGAGAGAGGCTTTCATGCACAAATCTTATGATTCATCACAGTCTTGACAAAGCGTGATTTAAGATGCTTCACATATATATGGATTATATTTCAGTAATGGGTAATTTTTGTTACCGTGATTAATTTCAAGTTTCTCTGACATCATGGCCAAAGGTGCTCTTTCTCTCAGTTAAAAAAAGAGTGGACAGTATCAGTTTACTTAATTTCAATATGACTTAATCTAAGACAGTGATTGTCCCCAGTGATGCAGTGTCTGTTTACATGAAAGCTGACACTTGATTTCAAATTCAGCATAATTTCAAAGTCAACATTTTGATTCTGATTTTGTGCTTTTTTCTTTAATGTCACTTTTAATTTTTGCGTTCGTTTTTAGACTCACTTGTTGAGCAAGTTTTAGTGCTTGATTTGTGTGTGTGTGTGTGTGTGTGTGTGTGTGAGTGTGTGTGTGTGTGTGTGTGTGAGAGAGAGAGAGAGAGATGGATCTAGAAAGGGAGAGGGAACTGAATGACAATCTAGTCGTGTACCATGTGCCTAGATCTGGATCAGAATGGAGACTGATTTAAGGTTTGTGGTTTAGTCAGCTGGTTTGTATCAGAGAAACTTATGTGCCCTTATGAGCCGGAATAGCTCAGTTGGTAGAGCGCGCGGACTCGTAATCTTGGTGATCCTGGGGCTGCGGGTTCGAACCTCCGCCGGGGGTTTCGGTTACAGCGGGATTTTTCCTCGGAGTTAACATTTGTTCTGACTCCATTTCCATACAGTCCTTCGAATGAGACTATAAACCGAGGTTCCGTGTGTGAACGCACGCATAACATCTTGCACACACGTAAAATCCCATCACAGCTTTCGGAGAGTAGGCCAATTTGGCCGTTGGTATGGATGGACACGTTACACATAGCATGCACCTGCGTGAGAAATGGAAAGAATGAAGGAAGTAAGGAAAATGAGTGATCGATATTAAACGATATGACTGGATGACACGGGAAACGACTGAATGAAGCGCCGGCTGGCAGCTCTTCAGTCGGCCACTACCCAGGTAGGCAGCCCGTTCTGTAAACGAGGTGTTGATTGTAAAGCGCTTAGAGCTTGGTCTCTAGCCGAGAATAGGCGCTTATATAGTAGTAATTATTTATTATTATATTTATGCACAAACACACACATCCGCATGTACACAGAGACACAGACAGGCACACTCACATGCGCCCACGCACACCTGTATTCTTCAAAAGCAAGTTGGGTGCTGTTTTTCTCCATTCAAGCCACATACTTTGCCAAAAAATAAGAGAGTTATTGTAAGCACATTAATATTTTTGACAATGCATTTAATCTGTCATCATACAACACTAGAGAACTAAAGTACCTCCAAACTTAGTGATTAGTGTGTTCCTTGTGTTGTTGTTGGGTAAATTAATGTATTGCTAAAAAACAACATAATAGAATTAATAAATTGCTCTAAAGATCTTGTGCACCACACGCTATATACTGCAAAAAGAAATGCGAAAAAAAAAGCACGATTCTGATATTAGTACCACAACTAGGAATACATGATCATTTCAAGCAACAGCCATGTCATCTTTGTAAGTAACACAGCTGTATACAGTGTGGTAATATTACACATGCATTCATTATCAGAATCAGAATTTTTTCAAAGTAAGTGCAGGTTATTATGCATGGACTATATTGTTTTATGCAAATTGGCGATATTTGGACAGTCTTCAGAAATTCCAATCTTGTGATTTAGAAGGCAGAATCACAATTGGTATTCATGCTAAACTAGAAATCAAGTGCAAAGTCTGGTTTTGTTCTTTCTTTCATAGTGTTATATCTGACACTGTGAGATCGAAAACCCAGAATACTAGATGAAAAGACGCATGCGACTGTTAAAACTGGATTGTACAGAAGATTAGCTTGCCTTTCTTTTGTTGTTCAGAACACACGACATTTTGTGCCTGTGCAAGATGGATTGTACAGAAGATTAGCTTGCCTTTCTTTTGTTGTTCAGAACACACGACATTTTGTGCCTGTGCAAGATGGATTGTACAGAAGTTTGCTTGCCTTTCTTTTGTTGTTCAGAACACACGACATTTTGTGCCTGTGCAAGATGGATTGTACAGAGATTAGCTTGCCTTTCTTTTGTTTGTTCAGAAACACACGACATTTTGTCCCTGTGCAAGATGGATTGTACAGAAGATTAGCTTGCCTTTCTTTTGTTGTTCAAAACCCACACGACATTTTGTGCCTGTGCAAGATGGATTTTTACAGAGATTAGCTTGCCTTTCTTTTGTTGTTCAGAAACACGAATTTTTGTGCCTATGCAAGTTTGTGCAGAATGGAAAGAACACATGTTTGACCTGCACAGACTTATTCAAAAAATTTGCAGGCGATGAGATTCATACACTTGTGAACCCAAAAGCATGTAGCAGAGATGATGCCTGCTCATCTTTTTTTTCTCATTCAAATACCACAGTAAACAGAGTGCAAATCTGTGTCTTTTAAAGGATTTTTTGCGACATATGTGCAAAAAAAAAAAAAAATTCATTTTTTCATTTACACATAACTCTTTATGAAAAAAAACCTGCTTCATGAAATTTACTTAATGGGAAATGGATCATTTGATTTCATTTTACTGCTAGAGAAGTTAAAAGAAAAAAACAAAACATAAAAACAATAGATCATTTGATTTCAGTTTACTGCTAGAGAAAGTTAAAAGAAAAAACAAAACATAAAACAATAGATCATTTGATTTCAGTTACTGTAGAGAAAGTTAAAAGAAAAAAAAAAAACATAAAACAATAGATATTTGATTTCAGTTTACTGCTAGAGAAAAGTTAAAAGAAAAAAAACAAAACAAAAAAACCAATAGGATCATTTGATTTCAGTTTATGCTAGGGGAAGTTAAAAGAAAAAACAAACATAAAAACAATAGTCATTTGAATTTCAGTTTACTGCTAGAGAAATTTTAAAAGAAAAAAAAAAATAATAAAAACAATAGATTCATTTAAATTCGGGTTTACTGTGGGAAAAATTTAAAAAAGAAAAAACCAAACATAAAAACAATAGTCATTTGTTTCAGTGTACTGCTAGAGAAGTTAAAAAGAAAAAAACAAAACATAAAAAACAATAGTTCATTTGATTTCAGTGTACTGCTAGAAAAATTTTAAAAGAAAAAAAAACAAAACCAAAAACAATAGATCATTTGATTTCAGTGTGTACTGTAGAGAAAGTTAAAAGAAAAAAAAAAACATAAAAACAATAGATCATTTGATTTCAGTGTACTGCTAGAGAAAGTTAAAAGAAAAAAACAAAACAAAAAAAACAATAGATCATTTGATTTCGGGTTTACTGCTAGAGAAAGTTAAAAAAAAAAAAACAAAACATAAAAACAATAGATCATTTGATTTCAGTTTACTGCTAGAGAAAGTTAAAAGAAAAAAAAAACATAAAAAATAGATCATTTGATTTCAGTTTACTGCTAGAGAAAGTTAAAAGAAAAAAAAACAAAAAAAAAAAACAATAGATCATTTGATTTCAGTTTACTGCTAGAGAAAGTTAAAAGAAAAAACAAAACATAAAAACATAGATCATTTGATTTCAGTTTACTGCTAGAGGAAATTAAAAAGAAAAAAACAAAAATAAAAAAAATAGATCATTTGATTTCAGTTTACTGCTAGAAAAAGTTAAAAGAAAAAAACAAAAACATAAAAACAATAGATCATTTGATTTCCCAGTTTATGCTAGAGAAAGTTAAAAGAAAAAACCAAAACAAAAAAAAACAATAGTCATTTTGATTTCAGTTTACTGCTAGAGAAAGTTAAAAGAAAAAACAAAAATAAAAACAATAGTTCATTTGATTTCAGTTTACTGCTAGAGAAAGTTAAAAGAAAAACCAAAACATAAAAACAATAGATCATTTGATTTCAGTTTACTGCTAGAGAAAGTTAAAAGAAAAAACAAAACATAAAAACAATAGTTTCATTTGATTTCAGTTTACTGCTAGAGAAAGTTTAAAAGAAAAAACCAAAACAAAAAAAACAATAGATCATTTGATTTCAGTTTACTGCCTAGAGAAAGTTAAAAGAAAAACAAAACATAAAAAAACAATAGATCATTTGATTTCAGTTTACTGCTGGGAGAAAGTTAAAAGAAAAAACAAAACATAAAAAACAATAGATCATTTGATTTCAGTTTACTGTGAGAAAGTTAAAAGAAAAACAAAACATAAAAAACAATAGATCATTTGATTTCAGTTTACTGCTAGAGAAAGTTAAAAGAAAAAACAAAACATAAAAAAAATAGATCATTTGATTTCAGTTTACTGCTAGAGAAAGTTAAAAAAAAACAAAAACATAAAAACAATAGATCATTTGATTTCAGTTTACTGCTAGAGAAAGTTAAAAAAAAAAAACAAAACATAAAAACAATAGATCATTTGATTTCAGTTTACTGCTAGAGAAGTTAAAGAAAAAAAACAAAACATAAAAACAATAGATCATTTGATTTCAGTTTTTACTGCTAGAGAAATTTTTAAAAAAGAAAAAACAAAAAAAAAAACAATAGATCATTTGATTTCAGTTTACTGCTAGAGAAAGTTAAAAGAAAAAACAAACATAAAAACCAAAAAAGAAAAGAACTTGAGCCATAATCAAAAATTTAATTTGGGATAATTGAAAAAACCCATTGGAATGGAACAATAATCAGATGAATTAAAACTTGGGTTAACTTCAAGTCGATTGGATGTCCTAAGGCACTTTGGCGATTTCTACTGTGATATGGTACACTGCAATCAAACGAAAAGATAAATACACTTGTTTTCACTTTGCGGGGGTTAGGAGTGTGGACTGGGGATGGGAGAATGAAGAGTGGGGACAGGGTAAAGGTACTTGCGGTGGTATTTGAATGTGGACTGTTGAGAAACCTTCTATCTTCAGTTTGTCGGTAAGGTATGGTAATATTGCTTTTTAGCCCAGCCGCCCGCAAAAGGCTGTCACTATGACGAAGTCAACTCACAATCAATTCATACACACAACCCTTTAAAATGCACCTTTTGGAAACATTACCTTTTAAAAACACTCCGGAAATTTTTTTGAAAATTTTTCTACTGTAAAAACCTTCAGTGTTACACATACATACACACATGCATGCTCAAACACACACACACCGCACTGCACACACACACCCCACACACCCCCAGAGGTCATGCTTTGCCCAGTGGGGGGTGTATGAAATGGAAATGGGAGATGGAGAATGGGGATGGGGGGTGAAGGTGGTGGGTCTTTTAAAAGTATGAAAACACACACACACACACACACACCACACCAGGTCATATTTTGCCTCATGATTATAAATGCAATGGAACTGCCCACACACGCACACACACAGAGGTCATATTGCCTCGTATTATGAAATGAAATTGTTTTTTTTTTTTTATAATTGATTAAAAAAGCTCTGTTTTGGCATGCTGCTCCATTTGAAAACTTGTTCTGTATTTCCAGTGCACTCGATGAAAGTGAGAGCATCAGTCACACAAATCAGGCACAGTGCTACCGCCATTTTGGTTTTCCAAAAATGTGATCTTGCATAAACAGTAAGAGTAAAAGGCCTGCTTGACTGAACTAATTTCAAAACTGAATTTTTCATAAGCTTAACCACTCTGACAAAGCTGAAGAAGTAAGTTAAGCTTTAATTCTGTTTTTAAAAGAACATTAACAAGTATGACAAAGCTTCATCATTCTATCTGATTTTATTTCATTCAGTGCAACTCCCCTTGGTTGTTTAGTTCCTTTACTTGATCAAACAGTCCTGCCAGTTGCAAAATGATCATCACAAATTGGATAATCAAATTAAAAACCTTTTTTCAGATCTTTTTATGCACAATTTGAACGGTCAAAGTAAAGTAAATTATTCAAAAATGATGCTTATAATATTAATCAAGAAATGTTGTTCCTGCTACATGCAAAATGTACCATTCAGGCTGGGAATTGACTGAAAGGGAAAACTCTGAAATCTAGGGGGGTCCGGGGGCATGCCCCCCCGGAAAAATTTTTTTTTTCAAGATCAAAATTGTGCAATCTGGGCTATCCTGACTTCATTTTTATGGATTTAAGAAGTAAAAAAAAAAATGAAGTAAATTTAGCATTTAAACAAACAAACAAAAACAATTTTCACACAAATGTTTTTTATTCAGTTCTATGAGTTTATTTTCCCGCTGACTTCAAAGATCACACAGGCTCAAAAAAACAAACAACAAAAGGGCAAAACAACAATAAACCAAACCCAAAACCAATCCAAACAATCACCAATCAACCAACTGGTCAACCAACCAAAACAAGAAACACCCCCCCACCCCACAAAAGAAAAGTTAAGCCTGCACACATTTACTTTAAAATGGTTACAGACACTGGCACCCGGCATTACCTCTAGAGCGGGGGCAAGCATCTCTGAAGAGAAAACAGGAAACTTGGAAGGTATTTGAAGTTTACTGCTGAGAGACTGTCCACAAGCAGCTCCCCTGTTTATGCTGTCACTGAGAAGGGCTGTCACACAAGCAGCTCCCTGTTTACTGCTGTCACTGAGAAAAATGTCATACAAGCAGCTCCCATGTTTACTGCTGTCACTGAGAAGAAGTCACACAGCGTTCCTCAGCGTCCAATGAAAGCAAAGGCAAAAAGTCATCGCTTCCAGATTTCTGACCTGTCCTTACAGGTGTCAGCGGCACTGAATCAACTGGCTTGACTACGCAACATCAGCTTTAAGTACAGCAGGATCAATGCCATAGGTGCTATCATGTGGTTTAGTTCCCAAGAACAGGGGCCAATAAAATATCATTTAATTTACATGTTTTCTGAATAAAAAAAACAAAAAAAACCAAACAAAAAAAAAACACACACACAACCACACACTCACTCAATGACACACAAACCTCACCTAATCCTTAAACTAATGTAAACAGCCCCTCTTTAGTTTTGAAACCTGTTGTGTCTTGCCATGATCTTTTCTTGTTAAAAATTCCCTTTAAATGCTCAATCTTGATGAAAAAATTCTCTTCATTTTATTCATTTCATGTATACTTGTACTTATTACTAGCAGCATCGATGGCTAACAGCTTGGGGGTTTTTTATTATTTTTATTTTTATTATTACATCAGTGACAACCAGATTGATGATCTAACATCTTGTACAAAGTGATCTCAGTGTGAATTATGATCTCCTATCTGGTACTCATTTTTTTACAGAACTTCACTTTGGAAAGATTTTTTTTTTCATCACCCCTTGTTAGTTTTCTACCCCTACTGGATCTTGTAGGCTATCTAACTATAAAACCACATGTACTGGTATCCCAAAAAAATTTACAACCACAATCAAAAAGATTTGAAAAAAATAATAATCTCAAAACTGGCAAGTTTAAAGTAGATTTGTCCCCCCACCCACCCCTCTTTTCTTCTTCTCTGTAGGGGAGCCACCTCCAATCAATGTAGTACATCACACTGCCACATTGGGACATGTGCCTGTATATTCTCTCTCTTTCCTGCGACCCCCCCCCCCCCTCAAAATTTCACACATGCAAGCGGATAACTAGTATAATACTTGAAGTTTCATCTTACCTGGCAAACGTTGATTACTTTCCAGAGACGCACACTTATCCCGATGCTTCTTTGAGCGGGGATGGTCAGTCAGTGTTGAAACAAAACCCCGACTGGCATAAGATTACGTCTTTGTTGCAGGGCATACACCGTGCAGTCCAATGATATTTATCTTGCGAAAGCGCGTTCCAAGGCGCTCCTCTTTACTACATCTCCCATTTCCACCTCCACAAATACAAATATCCACTCCCATTTCCATTTATTTGGGCACTTGTCTTCGAAACGGATCGCCGAAGTTTTACCACACGACCAAGGCACGCCATGTTGAAAACTGCCTGTTCAAAGTTTTGGCATGCGCAGGAAAGTCACGACATTTCCACAATTTTGGGGTGCCCGCGAGAGTTAATAGCTGCTGTTGTGGCGATTCGGGTAATGAGGCAGGCGTTCGCAGCATGCAAAACCAGTACGCTCGGGATTCCCCAATAGTTCGATCGTCCATACCCAAAACTTCCGCGAGAACGAGAACAGAGAACGAGATAACGCTCGGTTAGTATAACTTGGTCTAGGCCAGCCGAGACTAGTTCAGCAAATCTAAAACCGGTGCTTTATATTTTTTGTACCCCAGATTTTTTTTTCGCGGACGCAATTTCGTTTTCGCGGAAAGCAAATTTTTACTGCCGCTGAAATCAGCGTTTTCGCTGACAATTCCCAATGGGGTGACCTGTTTTGATGTTAGGAGTGGTTTTTAAATAAAGATCCACTAAAACCATAATTGGTTACAAAAAAATTTAAAAAAAAGAAAAACCATTCTGGGGCTGATTGACAGATCGACATGAACCTGAATGAGAGAGAGAGAGAGAAAAAAAAGAAGAATAGGAACAGTTTCAAACTATGAAAAAAAGGGTCACTCAAGCCTCACATAAAAAAATGATTGGGCCTATAAAAGAAAAGAAAATCACATAATTTCTTGCATGCATTGGGCTACCCCTAAAACCATCCCCTTTTTCCGCCAGCTCTCCCCTCTTCCTGCTTCCCTGTCCTTTAAAAAAGGTAATTTTCTAGACCAATGGGGGTTGTTCATGATCGTACCTTTTTTACTTTCGCTCTTCTTTTTTATTCTTCGTTCACGCGGGATGCGAGATCTGATTGTTGTTAATACCAGCATGCTTTTGGGGAACGGTTGAGAAGGTAAACATTCTACAGAATATAGGCTACGGTTTTTAACCCACCATACTTTCGTTTGAGTCTATTTCATTGTAAGAATATCATTCTTTCACAGATACAACATTGGCGACGAGGATAAAAAAAAAAAAAAAAAAATCAACAGGTATATCCAGTTTGCCAAACTTCTCTGCTTTCTCCGTACACTCCGAAGAACAATCGGCTGGTATACGCTGGAAAAAATGGATTGATCGCTTTGAAAAACATGTTGTGTACAATGGACATTGACGTTGATAAAAAGAAGAAAGCAATGCTACTCCATTACATAGGTGATGAAGCATACAACATTTACGACAGTTTCACGGATGAGCAGAAGGGCGTTGGAGCTGTCAGACAGACAGATAACGGAGAGATACCAGATTGAATACAATGTGGCAAAACAATCCCTCACTGGACTACTTCCCCCCAAACGCAACACATCATACGAGGTGTTCAAATTCAGGCAATCAACACAAAACGAAGGTGAGTGGGATCGACTCCTTCCACACCAAACTTAGATCCCTAGCAGCCACGTGTGATTTCCATGACAAAGACCGTGAAATCCTCTCCCAAATCCTACAAGGGTGCTCATCCTCCAGAGTGAGAGGAAGGCTCTCAAAGATGATATGACTCTGGCCAACGTGTTAGCAGAAGCCCGTGCCTTTAGAACTGTCCGACGCTCGAGCAGCGGAAATAGAAACAGGCCTGCAGCAGTGATACATCATCAGTAAATGCCGTCAAACGAGGGTCACACCATCGACACAATATGACTGGACCCCACACTTCCAGAAAATCATCAACAGGGAGCCCACAGTGATGCAGCCCATTCGTCAAAACGTGGCAGAGGCGGACAAAATATTACAGAGGATCCTGGAGACAGCCCAGGGACAACACTGATCCCCGCCAACGATGCAGATACTGCGGTGGAAGTTTTCCACATATCAACAGATGCCCAGCTAGAGGCAAGGAGTGCAGCGCCTGCCATAAGATCGGACACTTTGCCAAAGTATGCGAGTCTACAGGAAGAATACGACGACTAGAATTCACCTCACCAGATGAACAAGAAACAACACATCCAGCGAAAGAAGAAGTGTTCACGCTGACCTCGCAACGAAAACACAGCCCCATGGTCGTGCTGAAATCTTCCAGACCCCAGTCAGCTTCCTCGTAGTTACTGGAGCCACCGTCAACATAGTCAATACACACCCCTTCACAAAAGTGTGCCCCAAGGTCACCCTCCATCGCCCCTCTCCTTTGATCTTTCCCTATGGATCAAGCCCCCTTGGCCGTGAAAGGACATTTCAAAACAGAACTTTGTTTCAAAAACGTGACCAAGACAGTCATTTTCTACGTTGTGGACATAGACCAGACCAATGCTTTAAACATACTGAGCGGCGCAACTGCCCAGGCGATGAACATGATAAAATTTGCAATTTACAGCCTCTACACCTAGATTGCCCTCAGTGGCTGAGAAATATAACCACCTTTTTGACAATGAACTCGGAAAAATTAAAGACATCTGCATCAAGCTTCACATCGATGAGTCCGTCACCCGGTGGCCCAGGGGACACAGGAGAGTACCATTCCATGTCCGCAAAGACGTGGAAAGGAGCTTGACAGACTTGAAGCAATGGATGTCATTGAAAAAATCGACGGACCTACCCCATGGATCAGCCCGATCGTAGTAGTCCGAAGAAGTCAGGCGGAGTTAGAGTATGCATCGACATGCGGGAAGCCAACAGGGCCATCAAAGAGAGAAAAACACTGATGCCGACTCTTGACGACCTCATTTCCGACCTGAATGGCTCAACAGTATTCAGCAAACTGGATATGAAAAATGCCTACCATCAGCTGGAACTGGATGAGTCAAGCCGCTACATCACCACTTTCACCACACATGCTGGCCTGCGACGCTACAAGAGCTACTTTTTGGCGTGAATGCAGCTTCAGAGATCTTCCAGAACGTGATTGCTGAACTCTTAAACGACATTCCCGGGGTCAAGAACCTTTTGATGACATCATCGTCCACGGCAGGACACAAGCGGAAATGACCACAGCCTACACGCTACATGCAGCGATCAGTAAAAAGGGGGCAAAGCTCCAAAAAAATAAGTGCGTCTTTTCCGTGCCAGAACTGTCATTTTTCGGTCATGTGTTTGGAAAGGAAGGCATCAAACGGACCCGAGAAAAATCAAAACCATCTCTGAGTCACCTGCACCAACGAACGTCAGCGAAATCAGATCCTTCCTGGGGATGACGCAATACATCTCTCGCTTCATCCCAGGCTACGCCACCTGACAGAACCCTGAGACTCCTCACACAGAAGAAGACCACATGGAAATGGGGACAGGAGCAACAACACGCTTTCAATAAACTAAACAATGCCTCATGAGCACCCAGGTGATGGCATATTTTGACCCAGCTGAACACTCCACAATCCTTGTTGATTGCAAGCCAGTAGGTCTCGGCGCCATCTAACTCAGAGGGGAAAAGTACTCAGTTATGCAGTCACGCATGACACCAACAGAACAGCGCTACTCGCAGACAGAAAAGGAAATGATGGCTGTAGTATACGGGGTGGAGCATTTCCACCTTACCTCTTCGGTGCTCGTGTCACGTTAGTGACTGACACAAACCCCTGCTAGGCATGATCAAGAGCCCCAAACCTGCCATGCTCGTGTTGACCGCTGGCGCCTTCGACTCATGCCCTACGAATCAACCTCATCTACTCTCCAGGCAGAGATCACCTGAATCCCGCCGACTTTTATCAGTCGCCACCCCCAATCAACACCTCATCGTGAAAACGCTGGCGAGGACTATGTCAGATACATCGCAAAACATTTCGTGCCAAGGTCGATGACTCAAGCAGAGGTGCGGACAGCCACACAAAATGACACAACCCTCCAAAGAGTGATGACAGCCATCCAGTCCGGGAAGTGGCACAACAGTGACATCAGCGAGTATAAAAAATTTCGCGATGAACTGTCTGCTCATGACGGCCTTATACTCAGAGGACATAGACTGGTCATCCCCGCATGCCTAAAACACAGGGTCATCGACATTGCCCACCAGTCGCACCAAGGCATCGTCAAAACCAAACAGTGCATCCGGGAGAAGGTCTGGTTTCCCGGGATTGACCGACTTGTCGAAGAGACCGTCGAGACTTGTCTCCCTTGCCAAGCCTCATGCCCTGGTCCCAAATCCAGAGAGCCCATCATCCAACCCCTCTTCCATCCCGACCCTGGAGCTCACTAGCCATCGATTTGCTGGTCCTTTCCCTTCAGGAGAGTACCTGCTAGTTATCATCGATGAACATAGCTGTTTCCCGAAGTGGAGATCGTCTCCTCCACTTCCGCTGCTGTCGTCCTACCACGTCTAGAGATGATTTTCTCCCGCCAAGGAATTCCCCAGATTGTGAAAACTGACAACGGCCCCGCCTTCAACGGACGTGAGTTCCAGTCTTTCGCTGATGATTTTGGTTTCCACCATCGGAAGATAACTCCGCTCTGGCCTGAGGCGAACGGCACTGCCGAACGTTTCATGGCCTCGCTCAACAAAAACGTCAGAGCTTTATCAGCAGCTGGCCTCAACTGGAAACGGGAGTTACAACATTCTTGAGGGAATTTACCGAGCACCCACCCACTCCTGTACTGGCAAACCCCATTCGAAGCCCTCATGGTCGGGAAAATGAACTTTGGTTTTCCTCAAATCCATCCACCCCTACTGTGTCCAACCAGAAGCCCTCATCGCCCATACGATGAGTCAGGGCCAAGCTGAGATGAAGGTCTACGCTACCAGCGCCGCCACACCCGTCCGTCATTGATACAGCCGGGAGACCATGTCCCTGGTACGCCACCGAAGCAGACGAAGTTAACCCCACCCTTCGCCCCTCATCCATATGTGGTGACTGAGAAGAAAGGCAGTATGATCACTGCGAAACGGGGGGTGAAAACATATTGTGCGGAACTCTCTTCATTTCAAGCCCATCAGGGTTTGTTTCCAGAGCCCGCTGAAGAAGAGGAGATACTCATACCTGTCCCACCTACCATGCCCAGATACCCGACAGGCAGACGTTTTCACCAGACCAGATGCCTGGACGGCTCAGACTCTGGAGGGCCTGAACCAGCAAGTCCACCGCCTGCACCAGATGTGCCAGAACCTGGCGTCCAAATCGCCCTGCCAGACCAAGTCGACAACGCCACCCCCCACATACCTGCGTGATACGTGCGATAGACAGTGACAATCCAATATCAAGACCAGATAGTTAGATTGATTGATATTACATGATTTCAAAGTGTTGAACTGACAATCCAATATGAGTTCATTTACCATAGACATGCACAACCAGAGAAATTAATTTAAAAAAAAAAAAAAAAAAAAAAAAAAAAATTATAAGCTAAATGTAAATTGCAGGGTGTAACAAATTTCATCAACATTTCTCATTTAAAGAAGAACATTCCACCCTTTTTATCTAATGATGTAAAATATTTGTTGGAAATATCCATTCAAAGGTTGGGAGGATGTTGTGTTCATGATCGTACTTTCACTTTCGATCTTTTTTATACTCTCGTTCACGCGCATGCGAGATCTGATTGTTGTTAATACCCAGCATGCTTTTGGGGAACGGTTGAGAAGGTAAACATTCTACAGAATATAGGCTACGGGTTTTTAACCCACCATACTTTCGTTTGAGTCTATTTCATTGTAAGAATATCATTCTTTCACAGATTACAACAAATGGTTACATCACTTTATCATTTCTTCCCGAGATGGTATTCAGCATAAAGGTTTTGGCCTTCAGATTCTCCAATGCAGTGCAGCTATTACCCTCGGTTTGATCAAGCATTTGTTCATTTCTGTATTCTTTCTTTTTCTACTGTATCTAACAACAACAACAAAAAAAATTGTGAGTGAGTTTGCTAACAGAATCACAGAAATGTGATATAGGGAGCATAGGTAAAGGCAGAGCCCACAACAAGTAGCCAATATCATGTTCCGATTCAAGAAGTACATGACTGTGATTTGAGTGAGATGAAGCCAACTTCAAGGGTACTGAGCATTTCAGAGGAATCAATAAATGTAGTGTGGCTGATGCTCCATGCCTGCACATGAAACAACAATTTCAGGTGATATCTTCCTATCCCTCTCCCTGTTTCTTGAATTTTAAGGCAGCAGTGTTACTGCACCAATCTGGGTCACAAGCTGCAACTGGGAAGCATCTAACTGACATTCATTTAGATTAAAAAAAATGTTCTTAAAAGAAAAAAAATCTGGTTCATACAACATGAATTCACTCAATAAATCATAGAAGTCAAAGTGGAATTTATACAATTTGCCTACCAAACTTTTTCCTCGGAGATTACTGATTTTAAAGATACAAGACAAAGAAGTACCAGTGAAACGTGGCATTAAACAGTTTACCGGAATCTTTAGTCCCTCGATTGTATGATCTAACAGTGATCTAACATCCATGATTCTGAAGTACTCTCACACAGGGAGAAGCTTGCAATTCAATGCCCTCAAAGGGAAGGCAGTCACTGAAGGATATGATAGAAAGATGAGAGAAAGTTGCAAAAGAAATGTCCTGAAAAAAAGGTGAGTGAAAGGAAATCTGTGAGTCCATGATTGAGGACCCACAAAAGGAGAAAGGTAGAAATATTGCCCTCAGTTTGAATGGCTGAGGTTCTAAACCTACATACGCCCATGATTAATTTTGAAGAAGTGAGGTGGTAAGTGTGCTAATTCAAAGAAATAAAGTACTGTGTACAACTTGAAGATATAACCGACATGTAGGATCAGGTACGAGTCTGCTCTGCAGGGTTGTGTGCAGTTGTATTTGAAATTTACCAGCCCTGGCTCTCAGATGTATTAACAAAAATTGAAAACTAAATCAGATTAGCAGGTCTGTCTTTATATTTTATATTATAATGTGTGTATTCACAGCAATTTGATGTTTTCAACAGTCCAAGCTAGATAAGATAATGTTGCTTATAGCCCAGCCGACCGCAAAGGGCCATATCAGGGCTAACAGTCCAAGCTCTCAGATGTGTATTTTTATATTTTGAAAGACTAATAGGCTTATCTTCAACATCATATTAAAACAACAACAACAACAACAACCAAACCCCCACACACAGACACACAAGAGGACAGACACAGACACACACATACATGTATGCGCATGTGTGCATGCATGTGTGTAGTGGAATAGGAATAGCTGGTATTACAAAGAGGAGGAGACAGATTTGCAGGCTGTGGAACTGGCACTGCTATCGATATTGAGACCAACATTACTGTAACCACTCACTGGCCTGCTATCGATATTGAGACCAACATTACTGTAACCACTCACTGGCACTGCTACTCGATATGAGACAACATTACTGTAAAAAACTCACTGGCACTGCATACTCGATATTGAGACCAACATTACTGTAAACACTCACTGGCACTGCTACTCGATATTGAGACCAACATTACTGTAACACTCAAACTTCCAAAATTAACAAGTATTGATATTCAAGGTTTTCGTGGGTGCAAAATTGTCTGTAAAATTCATTATATAACTGCTTTTCAAAGTCATCAACCATTCCGTTGATATTCACAGCTGTGGAAACATCAACAGAATTATTGAGTATTGATAACAATTTCCCCCCCAAACATCAGTTTGGAAAACATGTTATCTGTCTAGATCTAGTAGAAAAAATCAAAATCACAGAAAAAAAAAATCTGCCATGTTCTGTTAATTTTCCCTATAGCTATCAGCAAACTTGATGAACATTCAACTTGTCTTTCAAAGCAGCCCTGTCTTCGAACCCCTACTACTGAAGATTGTGAAGGAAAAGCACTGTATAGGAGGAAACATATACAGTGTCCTTTTAACATTCGCTCCCAACAAATTGCATGTGACAACTTCCATACTTTGCTGATGCACAATCTAAAAATTTTGTTTTTATGCCTCTTACTAAAAAACACACAGCCTATTGTTCTGTAGCATCAGAACGGGTAATGACAGAACTGTGGACTCGGTCAATTATTTAACACTTTTCACTTTGTCAAAACTTATTGTGATGGGAGAAAAAAAAGAAGATAATTTTGACACCATGACACAAAAATGCGCAACATTACTTGTTCTAAGCTCTTTGCATAACAAAATGCTGTATTATTAAAAAAAACAAAAAACACCCTTTTTTTTTCTCCCCTAGAAAGGACCACAGCATGTAATCATATCATCTCTACTATACAACAAACAACATCAGCAATGGCAACCCCCCTTTCTCCATTGGCTATGACCTAAGTATGTAATAGGATTGTGTCCATTAAATGGCTGACAGAAAAATGGGAGTTTCTATTCATTTTTATGTTTTTGAAGACTACCATGATGGTTCCCTCATGCAGCCAGTGAGAGTTTTCATATTGCTCTTTATTTTAAACATATCAACACAGTAGACTTTCTCTGTGTGTTGGTATGTGTGTGTGAGACACATATGCACAAAAGAAAAGAGAGAGAGAAAGATGAAAGAGAGAGAACAAGAGAGAGAGAGATGAGAATGAAGATCTTTATCCTCATATCTTCTGATTCTTCACACTCAGTAAATGCCTGATTAAGATGCAGCACAATATGCATTTGATTCCAATCTGAGATACATTATCAATGAATTGCAAGTTAAAAAAAAAAAGATGAATTCACATATTTTCCACCATTACCAGTAGTTTTTGGGGTGTTGGTATCATGGGCTGGGAATGAAAGACAGCACACTGGGGGTTGGGTAAAGGGCAGTTGTGGTCATTAAATGTGAAGTACTGATGGAGAAATCCTCATTTCTTAATCTCTCTCTCTCTCTCTCTCTCTCTCTCTCTCCACACACACACATGTGCACACCACACACACACACTCTGAATGGATCTGCTTTAGTTTACATACATTGGGACATCACATGTACCATTCCACTCATTCACTGCATATAAGGTTTTCAAACACCACTGCATGCATGCACGCATGCACACACGCGCACGCACACACACACACACAATATATATATAAATAATTACAGCCTAAAAAGATTGTGGATTATTTGTTTCAGCCAAGTGAGCAAGCAAGTTCAGTTAAAATGCACTGTTTGTGCATTATCAAAAGCTAAATCAAGCACCTGGCTGATGCTGTTTTGGATTTTGGAGAAAAAAAAATCTTACACAGCAGTATGAATAACAGCCTGCTGTGACACTGAGTGATGTTGACTCTGTTAACTAAAGGGATGTATTCCCAGTGCAGTCTGTGAAACTGAGAACCTCAGTAGCACAAATCAAGCACATGGCTAATGCGGGTTTGGTTTTGCGTGAAACATAATCTTGTGCAACAGTAATGATAGCTGCGCACTGTGACAGTGAATTACATTTTTTTCATATGAACTAACAACTTCGACAAAAATTCTGTGATCTTTGTCATGAATTTGTTTCATTTGGTCCAACTTCCCCTTGCTTGTCATATTCTCCTTTGTCTGGCTAAACAATCCATGCAAGCTGTAAATTAGCAAGGAAGAATCAGATAATCAAATAACACCTCAATTGATTGAATCCTTTTATCTCCATTTTGTAACTTGTTTGAACTGGTAAAAAGTGAAATAAGCTATTCCAAACTGATGCTCATCAAATTAAATGAAAGAATACATAATTTCAGATTTCATGCAATATGAGTCATGCAAAAAATGACTTTACGTGTGACTTTTTCATAGAGATCCACAGGTACTACATGGAAAAAAAGTGAAAGAAAACCTTTTTATGATGTAAAGATTCACATGATCATGAAATGAAGAAAAAAAGTGACAAACTTTCACATTAAAAACAACAACAACAACAAAACAACGTCACTCAAATTCCACAAAAAATAACTGCCTTTCAGATTATACTAAAAAAAAAGGAAGAAGAAAATTTCACTCAAATTCCACGCACACAAATGATTGTCCTCCCTCCCCACCCCCCATCTCTCCTTTCCCTTTTCCGATACCTTGCCCCTGCTCCTTGGTTATCCCTTCCTTTAAAAAAATGTATGGCATGAAAAAAAATTATCTACAATGATCACATCAACGCTGATCATTTCTTCCCAGTATGGTTTTGGGCACAAAGCTTTTATCCTTGAGACTCTCCACCGCTGTGCAGTCCTTGCCCTCAATCTGGTCCAGCACTCGTTCACTTCTCTGCTCTTTCACTCCCTCGGCCTTGAAGGGTGTGCCATCCTTCCCCCGTATCCATCCTTCAATGTTGTAGCCGACGAAGCCCACCACCAGGGCCACAGGAAATGTGACGTAGGGAGCGTAAGTGCGGGCAGCACCCATGATGAGAGGCCAAACCATAGTTCAGTTCAAAACAGTATATGAATGCGGATCTGAGCGTGATGCAGCCACCTCCAAGGGTACTGGGCACTTCAGAGAAATCAGTAGGTAGGAGCAGTGTAGGTGATGCTCCACGTCTGCACACACACAAAAAAAATTGAGGTGGCAGTGCTGTGTCTTTGTCGCACCTAAGTTTGTCTGAAAGAAATCATATGGCTTGGTTCATACAAACAACGCCAGAATCCTGAAAAAGAGCTGTGACCATGAGGAGAGTGTGGGTCTGCCAGTGGCGGTGCAGTGTGTTGTGCTACCTTCCAAGAGGAACTGTGTCTTCGACTGATGAAGGAAATGGAGACAACCCTCAGCTACAGCAGTCTGTGATCAGAGAAATGCCTACAAGATGCTGAAATGTAACACACACAGGCACACACCAAGGCCCTGACAGTGACATTGGTGCTTCACTCATTAATCATTGGTGCATTAAATGTTTAATACAAGTTTGTTATACAAGTGCATGTCTGAATGTAACAAGAACACTATACCTGCATATGCGAGAAAAACATAACAAAAAATGCCAGATGCATTTCCCTATGTATAATCATTAGAAGTATGATGTAAATGCAGTCTTGTTTACATTGAATATTTGGCTAATTTTTTCCCCAACATATTTATGTACACTATCCATGTTTGGTGGGGAGAAATATTTTCCAGTCTTTGTTCCCTTATTTCCCAATAGATTGACAGCATTGTGAACACACAAATTCTTTTATAGACATTTCAATAAAAACTAGCATATAAAGCTGATTCAATGACTGTTTCTGAATGTGTCTAAAAGTAAAAGTCTGCCTTTCTATACCCCTCTCTATATTTCTTGTATTTTAAATTTAAGGCCAGTAATATTCAGGCATGGGAATTGATGCAAAGGGAAAACTCTGAAATCTAGGGGGGTCCGGGGGCATGCCCCCCGGAAAATTTTTTTTTTCAAGATCAAAATCTGTGCAATCTGGGCTATCCTGACTTCATTTTTATGGATTTAAGAACGTAAAAAAAAAAAATGAAGTAAATTAGCATTAAAACAACAAACAAAAACAATTTTCACACAAAATGTTTTTATTCAGTTCTATGAGTTTATCTCCAGCTGACTACAAAGATCACACAGGCTCAAAAAACAAACAACAAAAACAAAACAACAATCAACCAACCCAACCATCCAAACAATCACCAATCAACCAACTGGTCAACCAACCAAACAAGAAACACCCCCCACAACACAAAAGAAAAGTTAAGCCTGCACACATTCACTTGAAACTGGTTACAGACACTGGCACCAGGCATTACTCTAGAGCTGAGGCAAGCATCTCTGAAGAGAAAACAGGAATTGGAAGGTATTTGAAGTTTACTGCTGAGAAGACTGTCACACAAGCAGCTCCCTGTTTACTGCTGTCACTGAGAAGACTGTCACACAAGCAGCTCCCTGTTTACTGCTGTCACTGAGAAGAATGTCATACAAGCAGCTCCATGTTTACTGCTGTCACTGAGAAGAATGTCACACAAGCAGTTCCTCAGCGTCCAAATGAAAGCAAAGGCAAGAGTCATCGCTTCCAGATTGCTGACCCTGTCTTCACAGGTGTCAGCGGCACTGAATCCACTGGCTTGACTACAGCAACATCAGCTTTAAGTACAGCAGGATCAATTGCCATAGGTGCTATCATGTGGTTCAGTTCCTAAGCAACAGACAATAAAATATCATTTAATTTACATGTTTTTGAATGAAAAAAACAAACAAAACAAAACAAAACAAAACACACACACACACACACACACACACACACACTCACACATGGCACACAAACCCTCACCTATCCTTATCTATGTAAAGCAGCCACTCTTTTAGTTTGAAACCTGTTGTGTCTTGCCCATGCATCTTTTCTTGTTAAAAAAATCCTTGAAATGCTCAATCTTGATGAAAACATTCATCTTCATTTATATTCATACATGTATACTTGTACTTATTACTAGCAGCATCGATGGCTAACAGCTTGGGATTTTTTATTATTTTTATTTTTTATTATTACATCAGTGACAACCAGATTGACTGATCTAACATCTAGTACAAAAGCTGATCCTCAGTGTGAATTATGATCTCCTATCTGGTACTCATATCTTTTACAGAACTTCACTTTGGAAAAGATTTTTTTTTTCATCACCCCTTGTATTAGTTTTCTACCCCTACTGGATCTTGTAGGCTATCTAACTATAAAACCACATGTACTGTGTATCAAAAACAATTTTACAACCACAATCAAAAAGATTTGAAAAATAATAATCTCAAATCTGGCAAGTTTAAAGTAGATTTGTCCCCCCCACCCCACCCCCTCTTTTCTTCTTCTCTGTAGGCAGCCACCTTCAATCAATGTAATACATCACACATGCCACATGGTACATGTGCCTGTATATTCTCTCTCTTTCCTGCGACCCCCTCCCCTCAATTACACACATGCAAGCGGATAACTAGTATAATACTTGAAGTACATCTTACCTGGCAAACGTTGATTACTTTCCAGAGACGCACACTTATCCAGATGCTTCTTTGAGCGGAGATGGTCAGTCAGTGTTGAAACACCACGACTGGCGTAAGATACGTCTTTGTTGCAGACAATACACCGTGCAGCTCCACTGATATTTATCTTGCGAAAGCGCGTTCCAAGGCGCTCCTTCTTTACTACATCTCCGATTTCCACCTCCACAACTACAAATATCCACTCCCATTTCCATTTATTTGGGCACTTGTCTTCGAACGGATCGCCGAAGTTTACCACACGACCAAGGCACGCCATGTTGAAAACTCGCCTGTTCAAAGTTTGCGCATGCGCAGAAAGTCACGACATTCACAAATTTGGGCTGCCCGCGAGAGTTAATAGCTGCTGTTGCTGGCGATTCGGTAACTGAGGCAGGCGTTCGCAGCACGCAAACACAGTACGCTCGCATTCCGCAATAGTCTCGATCGTCCATACCCAAACTTTCCGCGGAGGAACGAGAACAGAGAACGAGATAACGCTCGCGTTAGTATAACTTGGTCTAGGCCAGCCGAGACTAGTTCAGCAACATCTAAAACCGGTGCTTTATATTTTTTGTACCCCAGATTTTTTTTTTCGCGGACGCAATTTCGTTTTCGCGGAAAGCAAATTTTACTGCCGCGGAAATCAGCGTTTTCGCTGACAATTCCCATGGCTGAATATTACTGCATCCGTTTGGTTCAGATTTCTTTTTATCTAGCAAATTACAATTTCCAAGCCTATACTCATACCACTACCATCAACAAAAGGCCTGTACATAGTGAATGCACACAAATTCATTAAAAAAAAATTATTAACTCATAAACTCCAAGTGACCATGGTGCAGTTCATACAACTACACTAACCAACTTCCTCCGCAGGGATTAAACACTATCAGGACACTGGGTAATGTTAAACCTTACTATAAAAAAGCTGTAAAAATTCTCGTCATACAGCACTGTTTAATGCATACAACAGAGCTGCCTACCTTTGGAGTCAACATTCGGGAACCAGGGGATGAAGGGGGTGGGCTGGGCTGAAGAGGGGGCAGTACAGAATTTGACTGAAAGCATTTCTAACTCCCTTGTGTTTCAGATGACAAATAAAGGCGGTTAAAAAGAAAACGCATTTTCCTTGTATATAAATGCCAACATCCACATAACATAATTTGAGCTTTTTTTGCAACACTTTATTGCCCTATTAAATCCCACACTCCAGATCAAATTTTGAATTCTGATTTTTTCATTAAATTCAAGATTTCAGGAATAATTTTTAAATCAGGAAATTACAGAAAAAATTGAGAGGGTGGCAGCTATGATACAGAGGCGACACAAATTTGCTCCTGAGGTCCTGAACGAGTTCTTCACCAGTGTATTGACAATATTCCACACTTCCAAGAACAAACAGATAGCACGGTATCTGAAATTGTAATATCAGGAAAGCAAGTAAGAATGAACTTGCAGGCTTAAATGGTTCAAAGTCATCAGATCCTGAACGAATACACCCAAGATTTTATACAAAGCAAAAGATGCTCTTTTCCTCTACAAACCTCGTTTAATGAAAATTTACAGAAAAGTATGGTACAAGATTTCCCGGCTTCGACTTTAAAATTTCCCCAAAAATTCCGGTTAAA
>JAFLJL010002577.1:0-46458 GCA_018398815.1 Conus ventricosus | reverse complement strand
GGGGGAAGGGATTAGGTTGGAACTTGCTTGTCTGCTCGTCCGCCTTCACATCCGGGTTTATTCTTCGGCCACCGTTGTTGGTGTGCAAGGGACGAGTTTTATGTTTGCGAGCGTGCGTACGCATGATTAGTCGTTTGGATGCGTGGTTGGAGAATTGTGTCGTTTTGAAATGTTGCTATAAATGTGGTGATAATTGTGCCATTGAATTATTATTTGCAAATGTGGTGGCAGTTATAAAGCAATGGTTGCTGTATTAGTTCAGTTCCTAAGAAAGGAAAATGTTGAACGTGAGTGAGGGAAGGATGAAGATTTGCTATTCATGTGTTTAGCCTGTGAATGTAATCTCTTACCTGCTTCGTGTGAGGAAACCTTTAGCGAACATTCCTCAGTTGGTTTGTTTACTGTGTTATGCTCAGGTCTGTGTTGAGCTGGTGCTATTAATGTATTCAGCAAACCTCCCCTCGCCTGTCATGCGAGTGGCTGTTAGGATTTAACAGCATGTGCCCAGATCGTACTGACTGTGGGGTTCCAGTACCCTTTCTTTCTTCTTTTCCTCCCAGTTCCGTTTTTCCCTCCTACTGGGGGCTTCACCCGGAGCTTGCACTGGTTGGGGCCGCACACTGGTTGGGGTCGCGCACTGGTGGAGAAGCACGTGGACTTTGCTGGATGGGCCTAATCCCTGTCCGGAACCTCCAGCGACAATGCCTCATCCCACGGGATGCGCTCTCCACCGTCCTCGCACTTCAAACAGCCCATGTGACCAGTGTGGTTAGCCCTGTGGCGTGCGATTTGGGTGTGTGTTGTGTGTGTCAAGGGTGTCGGCCTTGAACGACTCTATTCAAGAACCGACCCGGTTTGGGGCACCTGGTGCGACAGGGTGCCCAGTGGACTTTGGAGAGGCAGGGGTGTAGGGGAACTACATGAGACACGGAAAGGGATGGGTGCTGGAAATGCTTATTTATAATTTATGGTCATGTTGTGTGTGTTGGAATGCTTAATTGTGTGTATGTCGTGTGTGTTGAAATGCTTGATTGTGATTGTGCATGTTGTGTGTGTTGGAATGCTTAATTGTGTGTATGTCGTGTGTGTTGAAATGCTTGATTGTGATTGTGCATGTTGCGTGTGTTGAAATACTTATTTGTGACTATGTGTGTTGGTGTGAATAAATGGGGTGTTGTATTGTAATCTTTCTTGTGTGGTCTCTTGCGAGGCGTGCGAGGTCAGTCACTCCCTTCACTCCCATCTAGACCGATCCTGTCAGGGCAGACCTCCAGGGGTCGGTCGTGACATTTGTGGGGCTCGTCCGGGATGTGAAGGGTTCTGACTGTCTCTCTCGTTTCGCGGAGTACCTGTCCAGTTCTGTCTGTGTTGTATATGTTTAGTCAGTTTGTCGTGTTGTTTGTGGGTGGTTGGTGGGTGACTCTAGCGTGTAGGGAGTCTTTGGTGGCCTGAAGGAACATCCGGTGTGACTGGGGAGTCGAGTCGAGACGAAGGGGAATCGACCGCGTCCAGACCTCTTTCCGCCGGGTGCCTCACGCAGATACGGCCGTAAGTCTCGCCTTTCTGTTGCCACTCAGTCTGCCATTCCTGTTTTGTAGTTAACCAATTTTTTTTAACGGGTGGTTGAGTACAGGTGGGTGTATTGACGTTAGTAACACTTTTTCTTTCTCCGGATTCCGTCTGTCATTGTTTGTTTTGTCGGTGAGCCCACCGCACTGTTGCTCGTGTTGTGGAGCGCGGTGTTGCCAGAGTGGGAGCAGCCTGGACTTTTTTTTTTTTTTTTTTTTTTTTGTCGGTGAGCCCCACCGCACTGTTGCTCGTGTTGTGGAGCGCGGTGTTTGCCAGAGTGGGAGCAGCCGAACATTGTACGTTGACGTTTTTTTTTTTAATTTGCTGTTCTCCAGTCAGTCACCAAGAGACGTGACATATCCAAACGGAATTTGTTTCTTTCAAGTGGAATTGTCTTTCCCCTGTATTTGAGAACTGTAGGATATAGTCGTCATGGCAACGTCCGGTGCTGGCGGTATGGCGACGCGTGCGTCGAAGAAGAAAGGTCTTCAAAATGTGTCCCTACTATTAGTACCAGTACTTCGACTACAGTGACTTCTACTTATTCCAGTGCTGTAGTCGATAGTCCAGCGAGTACTTTCACTACTTCTTCGCTAGGGGATCTTCCTGTTGAGACCCGACTGGCACTTCCGCTCGAAAGCGTCAGAGTATACGAAGCAACTGTGGGCTTCTGTTGAGTCCGCAGAAACCAAAACCCTCTCTTCTCCATGCTCCCCTCGTAAGGAGTATGCCCCGGGGGACTTTCCTCATGGAAAGTCGAGACCCAAGGGACGGGTCAAATGGGTCATCCCCCCGTGTCAGGAGTGGTGAATCCTGCTCAGGATATTGCTCTGTCCTGATGTTTTTGGAGCGACAGCGACAAGAGGATGCTGCCAGGCAGGAAGCCCTGCGTAGGGAAGAGGCTGCACTGCGTAGGGAAGAAGCTGTCAGGCAGGAAGCCCTCCATCGGGAAGAGTTAGATCAGCGTAGGGGGGAGGAGGAAACTCGGCGTAGGGAGGACACTGCTAGACAGGAAGCTCTGCGTAAGGAAGAGGCTACGCTGCGTAGGGAAGAGGCTGTGCTCCGTAGGGAAGAGGCTGCCAGGCAGGAAGCCTCCGTCGGGAAGAGCTAGATAGGCAGGAAGCTCTGCGTAAGGAAGAGCTACGCTGCATAGGGAAGAGGCTGCCAGACAGGAGACGCGTGTGTAGGAAAGAGGCTGCCAGACAGGTAGACGCTGCGTAGGGAAGAGGCTGCCAGACAGGAGGCCCTCCGTCGGGAGGAGTTAGATCAACGTAGGGAAGAGGTTGCCAGACAGGAGGCTGTGCGCAGGAGGGAATGGAACAACTTTTTTCGCGGACTCCCGCATCTGTAAATCAGGGGGTTGATCAAAGGCAAGGATAGGTTAGAGGCCCAAAATTAAAGTTTTCCAGATACGACTAGTGAGGACTTTGAATTCTTAGAGCATTTTGAAAAGGACTACTTCAACCAATTGTCGAGGAAAAAAAAGGGCCATGACCTTTTTTCTGGTTTAATCGGGTGTGCGGGGAGTGTGTTCTCACCAAATGAAGGCGCCCCTCTTATGCAGACACAGTTGGCTCGCGTAACTTTTCCACCTACCCCAGAGACTACAGGAGGAATTCAGGTCCATAAAAAAAGAATAACGATGAACCTTCGTGATTTTGGGGAGATAGGCCCCCTGGCAAAACACTAGGGTACTGGCGTCAGTTGCTAAGCTGGAGCTTAATCTAAATCTCACGAACAGCTTACCAACACTGTGCCCCCCCAGTTTTTAGGATCCGTATAGGAGAAAGATAAGGGGGACCCCTTTCGCGGCTGCGATTCATACGCGGGGGTTTTTGCTGAAGCCCGAGGCTTATGGGCATCACCCAGACACGGACAGGAAACCCCCACGGTTTTAGTGGCAATAAGGGACCGGACGCACGGGTTAACAAGCAGGCAGTTCATCGGATAGAGAAATAATAAATGTCTGTTCTGCTCCCCCGGGCCCCCAACCAGTTTCGACCGGGCCCTCCAGAACAGACATTTTTATTTTTCAACTAGAAACCCTCAACAAACAAACTGTGTAGGATTTTAAAACAATTTACAAACTTTTCAGAGAGTAACGTGGGGAAGCACAGGGGGTGAACACACCCCATAGATAACGTAGGGGAAAAGCAGCAGTTGCTGAACACACCCCATATACAAACGGTGGAGCAGGTAAGCCTATAATTGCTAATTGTCGACCTACCTAAGGACTCTGCACTATCCGAATACTGCAGAGACCCGCCATTAAGTTGACACCTGATTACTTACCACGTGACCGGACATGACGATTTTCAACCAACGCCTCTCAGTTTAGCCATGACTTCCAAAGCAGACGGTCGTGTTTTGTTTACAGAGGAACAGCTTCGGATTGTTTTTAATACAACTGTATGGCGAGTATCTAAACAAAAGAAAATCAGGCGGGCCCAGTTCTTTACCTCTTTAGCCAAAGAGAAGTATTGCTTTTTTGGAAGGTGAGGTGAAAGAAAAACGAGAACCTACTATTGATAAACTACACAAGCACCTTGAAAGCTTGTTAATTTAAGACAGAGATTTAGCTGATATATTTGAAAGAATGTTGTTAACTTTGAAAAGCTTTTAACTTTTGAAGAAACTATTCTATTTTAAAAAATGGCGCTTTTTTATTTAAAGCTCCAAATGTTCAGTGACAGGTGTACTACCTGCAATCAAGAGCCGCCATAAAACAATGCTGGACCTAAGCCCAGATGAAAAAGAGGAGAGTTAAACTCTTTGTGAAACTCTTTGTGAAATAGACGAGAGGCGTGTGCTGCGGTGGCACAGTAGTTCAGAAAACTTTGTGGCGTTCGTGCACAACGGCAAAGCAGACGACACGAACACGACTCAGGCTGGGCCCCAGACAGGGCCGGTGTTGTTACTGGCTAATTATAGTGGGTGTAGCACTGTTCGCTAATTACCAAGTAGTCCAAAACCTACAGTAGGGAACAGCCGCGGTCTAGCCAGACGGCGTGAAATGAATAGGCGGGATACACATGACGTGCTTGAACCTGCGTGGCAGAGTAATTGAGTCACTTCCACAGCGGTAGTTTTTACTAGCCTGGCTGCCAGAAAGAACCCAACAAAACTAAGCCAATCGCAGAGTCTGCCGGTTGACCTACAAAGCCCGCCTCTACCCCGCCTGAGCAACCGCTCCCCGCGTGAACGGTGGAAGTCAACTGCCGAATCACAGCCTAAAAATAGAACCGCTCACAGCGTGAACGGTGGCCTACTTGCTGGACTCCTGCCCTTGGCTGCTTCAACATTTACCTATTCACCTGCTACCTATTTACCTGCCGAATCACAGCCTAAAATAGAACCGCTCACAGCGTGAACGTTGGCCTACTTGCTGGCATTCTTACTCCGCCCCATGCCTTTTGCTGTTGCGGTTGGCTGCTTCAAACGTTTCAACTATTCATCGCTTCAATTCACCTGCTTAAAGGCTGTCTCAGACGCCGCTGAGAAAACTTTGAAGAGATCTTGTGATTATTGATTCAGGACTCTGATAAGCGCTTTTAGCGGCTGTCTCGAATTTACGACGTTCAAGTTGAACCACAAAAAGCCCACTTCACTTTCCCACAAGCACTGTCCTGTCTATTGTGTGTTTTTTTGTTTGTGTTTGTGTTTGTTTGTTTGTTTGTGTGTATTGTTTTTGTCCCACCCTATGCACACACCACACCCCCACCCCACCCCACACATACACACAAACAAGTCACTTCTAAGTTCTTAACTCAAGTCACCCCAAGTCACTTCTAAGTTCTTACTCAAGTTGTCCTCAAGTCATCCTCAAGCATCCCCAAGTTCTTACTCAAGTCATCCTCAAGTCACCCCAATCACTTCTAAGTTCTTACTCAAGTTGTCCACAAGTCATCCTCAAGTCATCCCCAAGTTAACCTAAGATCATAACTAAGTCATCCTCTAAGTACAACCCAAGTTTTTAATTCAAGTTATCTTATAATTATCAAAAAAACAATACAATCTATGTTTTTATCTTAAACAGCAGATGCCTAATATAGTACACACACGCCTCAAAAAACGCGTCATCACTGAGAATATCTTGCTTAACGCCCTTGGCACGAGATCGGCCAGCATAGATTTTAATGAAGTTCTTACATCGTAAGCAGCCACATTGATTACAATTCTGGTCTATGGAAATGTCTTTTATAGACTCCATATCTTTATTTATTGACTTCATCTTTTTAAACAAATAATAATCCGCCATGATCTATTTTTATCAAAAAAAACAAAAAAAATTAAAATTAAGTTCTTAAAATATTATTGCATCTGAAATGGATCAAAATGATCTTTTGTTGTTGGCGGTTTTGGCATGTTTTTGTGTTCGATTTCTGTATTTAGTGGTGGAGATTGTTTGGACTTGGTTCTTGGTGTTGCTGTTTATATATTTATAACCGTAATAACCGCCCCCAGCAGCAGCAAGGACGCCAAAATGACAACAGTTTTAAGTTCAATATTCCATGAAGACTTTGGTGTTGTAGGCTTTGAATTAACTTGTTTCTTGTTCTGGCGTTTTTATAGCCGTTGTTGAAACAACTGGGCTGCGGCTTCTTTTTCATTATGAGTTATATTATGTGCTTGTAATTTTAATTTTTGATTGTTTGTTCCACTCTGCTAACTTTTTCCTGCTGCAATACGCCCAGGATGAGGGGGCTTTTTACTGGTTATATTCTCCACCTGATTCAATGTTTTCTGATTCAATTTTTTCCTGATTCAGCGTTTTTCTGATTCTGCTGTTTTTCTGGCTCGGTCATTTTTAAGGGAAATAAAATCTATATGATTAAAAGTTATTAATCCCATGATTAACGGCGATAACAATGTTCCAAATCTGTAATATAGATCGCAGCTTAGAGACTCTAATGACTTTGTTAAAACTGGATCCTGCGTTAAATCATACATAAAATCTTGTTCAGAATCAATGGGAGCAAATCTACTGACTAGTTTAGTGTACAAACTAAGAACCGTTTGCCCGACACTTTTTACCATTCTCGATCCAAGTTGCGCTTCATACCTGTTATGATACTTTAAAATGTCTTGTGGCGACATCTGTTGAATCTGTTCTATGCTGAATTCAGTTCCGAGGAACTGTTTTGTTTTTTCCACATGCTGCCCAAAGAATACAACCTCTCCTTTTAGGCATAATAGCTTGGTCATCAACTTCTTCATTTGTAAGTCCAAGACAGTTTAGGCCTCTCTGTAGCTCTAGCAGATCATCGCTGTTCATGTTTTTTATTAATTATAATTACTTTATTTTTTAAAATGAGCGCCGAAAAAACTGTTGCCAACCTTGTATACCATTCTGCTGTTATTGGAGGCCTAAGTATAGGATACACAATGCTTGTAAAAGCTTGTTAAAAATTAAACCAGCAGATCTTGGCAAACTAGACTTTGAGGATTCAGCAAAGCTAATTGCTATTATTGCAGCTTCATTTGCTACGAAAGATTTTCTAGTTAAGCAAGATATAATTCCAGAGAATATAAATATGTAAAAAAATACATTTATAAAAAAATGGCTTCACTCGTAATGATGATAGGTGGCGCTGTGGTGAATGCGCTCGCTTTTAGCGGAAGTAATTACGCATTTAGTAAACTACGGGATGACGGCGAGAGAAAAAGACATAACAAAGCTGTGGAGCAACTAGCTGCAGCACAAGATCGCTATGAAAAGCAGAGAATTGAGCAGTTAGATTTCATTAACGATACCCTGAAAAAACAGGGGCATGCAGCTTACACATTTAAAGACGTTGACCAGGCAATAAAAGAATATTATCTTGTAACAGGCAAACCAATCGAAACATTGCCCCCACCAAAATTCAGTGACTTTTATACAACCATCAAAAAACAAAAGATGCAAGAAATCGTGTTTATTGTCTTTGGCATGACCGTTGTGTATTTTGTTGCGCATAATATTGGCTGAATAAAAAAATGAACAAAATCTATTATTCGCCCAAAGGATATTGGAAGGGAATCACAGCAATAAAAAAGCTAAGCCAAGCGGCAGGAGTCAGTGAACAAACAGCAAAGGAATGGTTATCTAAACAAGCGATTTGGCAAATTTATTTACCTGCGCCTAGGCGAATACAGAGACCACACTTTGTGAATACAATACCGAACGACACCCATCAAATGGACCTTCTATATTTACCTCATGATACGATTAGACGAAAAAGATTTAAGTACGCACTCACAGTCATTGACATAGCTTAAAGTTTCAAAGAGGGGGAACCATTAACACAAAAAAAGTGTTTCTGCTTTTTTCTGTCCCATACAAATAAATATTCCAACGAGGCCCCTTTAAATTTTATCCTCGCATTTTCAATCGATAAATGGAAATTTTTTAAAAGGTGATGAATCAATTATTTTTTAAAACATAATTTACCATTAAAAGGGGGCTTTCCCACAGGGTCACAGATCAAAAGGTTTTTATTTTAAAACTTTAAAAAAACTTTATCTGAAAGCCCTTTTTTTCCTCCAAAACACAGAGAGTTTGATTGAAAATTTTTCCCCCCCCCACAGAAGGGTTTAAAAGCAAAAAAACTGCCTTCAGTTTTGCGCGAAATTTGAATAATGAAAAAATTTAAAGGCAAAAAACCAGTAAAAGGGCAATCAAAAAACAAACAAAAGTTTTTGGTTGAAGGGAATTCTTCCCGGCAAACTTTTTACCCCCTTTTTGGATTGAAAGAAGGGGTACCTTTTTTTACCGGGGAACAGAAGGGAAAACTCGCATCAGGCAACCGCCCCGTTTGGAGGGGTTTAACCATTTTAAAAAAAAAGGGAATTGAAAAAGGGAATCCCCCGTGTATTTTTTAAGAGAAACTGACAAAAACAAAAAAACCCCCACTCCTAAAAGATTTTTTTGGTGAAGGAAGAACGTGATAATCCCACCAGACACATTTCCCCTTTTTTAATTTAAAATTTACTAAATATATTTGATTAAAAATGGAAGCTCCACAACGAAGACCCTTTACGTATTAGGCCCCAGAAAAAAGAATTCTTACATGGAACAAAAACCGGAAAAAAGCATGATAAATGCAGGGGCCCTTTGGGAAATTGATGGGGGAATAAATTTGATTTAAATTCTGCATTAGGGAAACCCTTTGCGAGGACTCATCGGGGACAGGGAAAAAGCTTTCCAGATCGCCTCCCAACCCCCAAATCCGAAATTTTAATTATCAAAAAAGGGAAAAAGAATATCTTGAAATAATAAAAAAAAAACGAGCACATCAAGCAAACTTTAAAAAAATTTTTGGGAATAAATTTTGGGATATTAAAAGCGATTGAGCTTATAGAAAAACCTTCGGGAAAAATATAAACCCGAACCCGGGGAAAACAAAGAAAAATATAAAATTTATAACGTTCCCCATCCCCCTTTTGATATAAAAACCCCGGATTAACAAGCAAAACCTTTTGTGTTTTTTTCAAATCAAATAAATTTCTTTTTTAAAACCTTTTGTGGGGTTTTCTCTTTGTTGTTTTTAGATGGGTTTTTACTTGTCCTAAAGGAAAAGCCCTTATTACCAAACAATGCTTCTTTGTAGTTGTCTTTGTGAAAAATTTTTGACGCACAACACTGGGGAAAATTTTCCCTTTGCTTTTTTAAATGTTTTTTTTCCTGCTCAAAAATACGTACTTTTTCCCGACCTTAAACCAATAAATTTCCTTAATCCCCCCCCTCCAGATAATTCATCCTTCATTTTTCCAAAAACCCTTTCTTATTAACGGTTTGAATGAAAGGGGAAAATTTTTAGGGTAATCAAATGTATCATCCACCCACCCCCTTTTAAGCTACTTCTTTTTTTCCAAATTTTTTTTAAATAGATGCCCTTCATAGGGATATCTATAACAAAACTTCTGTATCTGTGAAAAAGGACTCGGACTCTGGAAACAGGTTTTTAAAAGTAGTTCAAAAAAATTCAACATCAAAAGCTTGAAATTCAAAAACAGAAAACCCAATAAAAACGGGTGGCCCCAATTTTTTGACTTTTTTTTTTTTTCATCATTATCCCAAAAAAGCGATCATAAAAACTTCAAAAGGGTCCGGGAAATTTTGGTTTTGAAGTCAGTTTAATTGCTTCTTTTTCTTGGTGACCAATCTGCCCTTTTGCGCTTTGGGGGTTTTTTCCATAGTTTTTTTCCAAAACAGCTTTTGTTCATCAGCAAAAAAAAGTCTTTTTCTGAAGAAATCTGGGGATTTATTTTAAAAATCAGTGTTCTTAAAGAGGGTTTTTTTTCATAAAACTTTTTCTTGATAAAAAGAAATTAAAGCGATGAACTGGCGGGCCCAATTTTAAAACCTTCTTAAATAAAATTGTAGAACCCTTTAAATTGACAACAATTTTTTTTTTTGCCACGAAGATTGGGCACAGGGTTAAAGGCGGCCTTTTTTTTGCCATTTTTTGGGCTTTCTGCTGCTAAGGGAAAATTTTCATTTGCGGGTCGGAGTTCAGGAGGATATTCAAAGGGTCAACTTCTAGAATGAAACCACGCTCCCGGATCAGGCTTTAAACTGTTAAAACCCCACTTTAATCCCCTTTAATTTTATTCTTTAACCCGCCGCTTGTGTGCATTTTAAATTTTGCGAAATGGAAGTGATTGCGCCATAGCCCAACCATACAGATTTTTTGAAACTAAATACATAAGATAGTTAGACGTTTAACCGGACCCTAGTTGCCCTAAGTATTTGTTGTTTGCTTTCAGTAATAAAGCAAACCCCATACAAAATTCCTCCACGAAAACCTTTTCAATCATTTTGAATAAATTTGGTAGGTCAACAAAAAATCATCTTACTCCAAAACTTTAAAAAAAGCACCCCAACTCATCCCGGGCGCAAAAATGTAATGCCCCGGATCCGGGTAAAAATTTTTTCAGGCATTTTTTTTTTCTATAATTTTCAAAAAAACCGCCAACAAACATGATCACCATCAAGTAGGAATCATGATAGTCCCCCATTGGGTTTTAAAATCAACTCTGCCAGGGCATCTTGAGCTTTGCGGGAAAACAGAATCACTAATGTCCTTTCCTCTAAGACAAAAAAAAAACGCCCCTTTAGTGGAAGTGTATCTTCGTAAACCCTTTTCCCCAACTGTTCATGAACTCAAAAGGGATAAAGGGCCCTTTTTCAAACGAGGGGTTGGGTAAAAAAATTTATTCTTCGGGTTTTTGGGCCGGATTTTTAAGGACATACCCAGCGACTCTAATGAACCCATCATGTGTTCCATAGGTCAAAAAAAAGACATGTTATTTAGATTAAAGCACATGTACTTTTTTTTTGATGATTTTTGCAATGCATGCAAACCCTGAAGGCGCGGGTTTACTGTTTTGAAAAATTTTTAAGTTTAAAAGTCCCACCCCGCAAGTTATGAAAGAAAGGGCGTTTTCCAAGTTTTTTTTTTCCCAAACTTTATTTTGAAGTTTTGCATTTTTGTGCCTGCCCTCTGAACTTTCCGCAAGGGTGAAAAAGGTTTTCTTACGTCGGTTTCTCTGCGTCTGATGAGGGGAAAAAAACCCGGGCAAAATCCAACAATTGGGCTGAGTCAAACTGTTGTTGATTTTCAGGCTTTAATAATAATGTCGAGAGTTTCAGTTTTTTAAAAACGGGCTTTAAAACGCACTTCTGCATGCTTCGGGGGGGAAAGTATTTTGAAACCCATGGGATCCCCCTATAAAATTTCGGGTTTTGGGGAATAAACGCCATCCGACCAAACAAAAGGGAAGGAAAATTAACAAATCTTTTTTTTTCCCCAAAATTTTTGACTGTTTTCTGGGGGGTTTGGGCCCTTCAAAAGGAAACAATAAGCGACTCGAAGCCCGCGAAAAACACGTAGGGGCTCTTTTGCATTTTTTTTTTTCCAGTTTTTAAAACAAAACTTTGACCCAGGTTTGGGCGTAATTGTTTTTTTAAATTACAGTCTACAGAACTTTTACAATTTTTTTCAAATGTTCACTCGCTGCCAAAGGGTTTGGGAAAATTCTTGTTAAACATTTTCTACAAAAATTCTTGTTTTTAGTTTTTTTTTGCAGTATGCGTAAATTTAACCCACTCTTTGGGTTCGTATCCAATTTGAAAATTGAAACCCTTTTGGGCGAAAACATCAGAGTAAGCCCAACATGGCTTTTGTCGGGGTTCCCCAAAATCTTTGGGTTTTGTCCTTTAGACACTCTAATAGGCCCCAAAATTTGGGTTTCCACATCCCACATGAAAAACCAAAAAAACAGTTATTGGTTTTTTTTGGGTTCTCAAACGGACCCAATTTGATCTAAAAACTAACAGGAAAAGGAACCCCATGAAAGTTAAAAATTTTTGACGAAAGGGCTAATAGTTGATCCCTCTCCTCTGCTTTTTGCCGACGAAATGAAACCCTTGAAAGGAACAAAACCACATAAAACATTTTTTGCTGAATAATTCTTTATTTTTAAAGAACTGCCTTTTTGCGACTAATGCGGGAGGTATGGAATATAAGACCTGCCTAAAATTCGCTCATACTTAGCCTTTTTTTAATCTAATCCAAAGACTTCGCCCCTGCCCAAACCAAAGCCTCTAAATTTTTTGGGGTTTTCTTCAGGGGCCACATAAAAACGTGTAAGCCGGGGGGGGGCCCTTGCCCAACCATTTTTTTAATTAAATTAGGGAGAAAGAAAAAACCTCCCTTGTTTTGTTGAGCCCCAGACTTCTAGTTTTTTCTTCATTTTTTTGTTATATAGCCCGATTAAAACAGCTAACATAACTTTAACGGGGGGCCCAAATGTTAGTTTCCCCGGAACTTGAAAATAGCATGAACAACACTTGCCTGAACTTTTTTTGGGTTTAAATGATTTCCCAAAAAAAACTTTTAAAAAGCTTTTAAACAAACGCTCTCCCCTCAACACCCCTTCAAACAATTCATCTTGCCCCTTCATAATCCGGGCCAAAGTTGATTTTTCCTTTTCTAATCAAAAAAATTTTTTTAAAATTAAAAAAAAATATTTAATCAAATAAATATCAAGGGTCTTTGTCCCTTTGGGGACTCAAAAACCTAAAGTAAAAACCCCCCCTTTGGCGTCGTTAATGTGGGGCCGTTTAGAACAAGTTTAATGTTTCTTTTAACTTTTTTTAAGCTTTTTTTTTTTAAACCTCCCGGGGGCCCGGGCTGTTGAGAAAAACTTTCCCCCGCCTTTCTTTGAAGATCAAATTTTTGGTTTTTTTGTGTCATCAAAATCAGCCTGTAAAGGGCAAAAATTCTTCTTTCCGTGATGTTGAGTCAGCTAGCGCTTTTTTTAATTGTCAGTTTAAAAGGAACTAATTTTGGCTGTTATCTTTTTTGAACTAAGCTTGTGCTTTTGGAGTTTAGTTTTTATTTTTTTTGCTGGCACACCAAACGCTAATGAACACGGGCCAAGAGCTAAAGACAAACCCCTAGGGGCAAAGCCCCGGGTTTGCGCCCTTGCCCGATGCTAAAGGCCTACACTTTTTCCTGCCGATGCAGCACTAATAGTCAAACCCCCCAGTATTAACATAGGAAACAGCATTAAAGGGCAGAATCTGTTTGGTTTTCCCGTATTTTGAAAGTCCGCTTTTGTTTTTGTTGCATTTGAAAAAAGTTAGTTAATTAAAGGTTTTTATTCGGGGGTTTTCTACAAATCCCTTTTTTTTGGGGGCTTTTGGGGGCGCTTTTAGGTACTTTTGGAAAATAATGAAAAACCAGGAATGCTTTTTTTAAAAATTTTAAAAAAAAATTTTAGAAATCTATATAGTCTAATCTCCCTATCTTAAAATATTCAGCGGTGAAAACATTAATAAAAACAAATGTACATTAAGGGGTTTTATCAGCATCTTTTTCTTTCTAAAATTTTAAAATTTTTAATTCCGTCTATAATTTTTCTCCCACTTCCAGGCAACGTTTATCCTCTGTTGACCTTAGGCCCAATCCATAAACCGAAATTTGTTTGGTTAAAAAAATCGTCAACCCTAACACTGTAAAAGGTGTAAAAACTTTAAAACAAAAGGGGTCGGGCTTTTTTGGACTTCTACCCCCCCCCCCCCCCAAAACCCAATTTTTTTATTTCGTCAAAATGCTGAAAAGGCCCAAGGGCCCCCTAGAATAGATTTGGTTAGGACTACCATAAAATCGAACATTGTACTTTTTTTTTTTTTTTGGGTTTAAAAAAAATTTTTTCCCCCTTTTGTTTGGGGTTAGGGTTCTTCATCTTCACCCCAGAAAATAAAATACCTTTAAGGGTTTTACGTGACACAAATAAAAAAATTTCCCAAAATATACGACTCCCCTCCTTTTTTAAGGATATTTTGAATGATGACGCACATTTTTTCGTAATTATTACAAAAAGGGGATTTGATTTTGGTTGCCCAATCACCCTTGCTAAATCAATTTTGCTAACAAAAACAAACTCAAAACGAGAAGCCCAGAAATGCGTACTTTGCTTGGGTTGTCTTTAACCCAATAAAAAAACGTTTGTTTTCATTAAAAGGGTTATTTTCTTTATGACAATCTTTTTGTAAGGCCCCTTTTGAAAGTTTTGGGGCAAGCGTTTTTAAAAACTAAAAATCAAAGGGGAAGGGGAAAAGCGATTTCCAAAACCCCCAAAAAAAATTTAGGGGGCTAAAGTTTTTTTGGGCTTTTTTTAACATTTGCGTCGATTTTGGGGCGTTTATTCTAATTTTTTAGTCCTTTTTTCATTTCAATTCCTTGAAACGCAAGATCACCCCCTTTCATTCGCGGTTACCCAAAGGGATCAGAATAGGTTAAAAATAAGTCTGCATTGTGAAAAAACAAATTTTCTTTTCCCCTCAAGTTTTATAGAAATTTTTTTTACGAAAGCCCTCCTAGATTCCTTTTACAAAGTTTTTGGTTTGGGTTTTGTTTTTTGAAGCGAGGGCTAAATTTTGGGAAAATAATCGCGCAGGGGGCCCGGCACCCTCATTTTCACCGCTCCTAATCTTTGGGAAAATGACAGTTTAAAAATTTGAAACCGCATCAAAAGTAGAAAGGGTTTTTTGGAACCCGTAAAATTTCCCTTTTTTTTTCCCTAACCCGCGGGGGTTTTTTTAGTCTTCAAGGGGTCCCAAAAATCGAGCCCTTTTGCTTGTGACATTTTTTTTTTAAAAAAAATAAAAAGTTAAATTATTTAAAAAATATGGGAGGGGATTGGATAAGAAGTTATGAAAAAATTTGGGGTCCTGAAGACACCGAGCGAAAATGACTCCTTTTACACCGCATCGTCATTGAAAGTATGAATTAGCCCGAAAGTCACATAAATTAACATAAGAAAAGGTTTTTTCATTTTAAGAAAGTTTGGCCTAAACCCCCCCGATTATCCTACGAATTTTTAAGAAAATAAAAAAGGCCATTTTTTTGTTTAAAAAAAGCCAAGGGGAATTGTTTTTGGGTTTCAGATAAACGAACCCCCCCAAAGTTGTAGGCATGGTACAATTGAAAAAAAGACCCTTTAAATGGGTGAACCCAAATCGCCTTGACATTGTTAAAAAACCCAAAAATTAAAAAGGGGGGGCCCTTTTCTAAACTTCAAAACACACGCAAGATCTTCCCCCAAAAATTTTCCCAAAAACAAAACGTAAATTGAAGATTTTAAGGGCCCGACAGCAGGGCAAAATAAAAAAAAACAGGCCCGAAAAGTAGAAGCAGAAACCATTTTTCAAAAAACAGCATTTAAAAAATATTCATTACCCCCGGCCCCCTAGAAGAAAAAAAAATACCGGGAATTTATTCTTTTAGAACCTTTTGAGACAAATTAAAAAACAATTTAGCCAAACTTGGGTGAAAATAAAAGACATTAGAAAGCGAGGGAAAAAAAAAAGTCGCTGGGGGCTTTAAAGACCCAACTAAGCCCCCGTGGTTTAAAAAAAGGGAAAAACCCCAAAAACAAAAGAACTTGAAGAACAAAGATCGGCCCAAAAATAAAAAAGGGGCTACAAACCGAGAACAATTACGATCTCAAACAACCAAATAAGAGAAACAAACGAAAAAAAAAGTATATGAAACCCCGACACTAGCAAACGAATAGAAACACTTTTTTTAAGAAACAAAAAGTCACATTAGCAAGCGTTTTTAAAAAAACCTTAGGTTTTTTCAATAAGTACCCTGGTAATGGGTTTACAGGCGGGGGTGGTTCCGGGCATTTCCTCCATCGCCAACCCCCCCGGCCCGAAAAAACAGGGGAAAGAAACAGCTTGAACAAACTGCGGTTTTAATTTAAAAAAAATTAGCTTTTAAAGCTATAGACCTTTTTCCTTGGGATATTAGGGGGTATTGTTTTGGGTGGCCCTTTTGGGCACTGCAAGCAAAGTAGTTGGCTTTAAGCCCCAGCACTAAAGGGAAAATTTTCCCTTTTAGTTTGGGGTTTCTAATTTTGTAAATAAAAAACCAAGTAATCCAAAGGGCCAGTTAAACCAACAACAACGCTGACCCTTTTTATATTCCCTGGGCAATTTTTTTTTTTGACTTCTTCACTTTCCCTTTGGGGTTTTTGGCCCCGGGTATTGGATGACTTAATTTGGGGGGGCCATCGTTTTTTTTTTAAATTTTTTGTAATATTACTTTGGTCAGAATTTATGTCGTTTTTTTTTCGAAATTCTGTTCATTGCCCCCACAAGGATTTCAATATTGTAGTTTATTAAAGTACCTATCTGGAGCCTGGGGTCTAAGGCAGCATGTATAAACCAACCCAACAGCAAAAACTCCCCTTTTTTTTGCTTATTGTATTGGGACCTTTTTTTTTCTCGAAAAAATCAACTGTAAAAATTTTAAAAACATCCCTAAAAATTTTTTAATAAAATTTTTTTTGGCATCAAAACCAGAAAAAAGGATCAGTTTTTGCTCGAACTTTTTTTGGGTTTCGAACCTAAACAAACACCAAACTTTAAATACGAAAAAAATTTGTTTTTTTCGATTATTTTCCCCCTCCCAGTTTTGGCCCTTTGAATTTTCTAAAATAAAAGTTTTTCCATGCTGTTTATGCCTTGGGCCAAAGGACCCCCAGGTGAACCCTTTCCTGAAAAAAAAGATGTGTAAGGAGGTGCCACATAGTTATACTTTTTTGTGGGGCGCCCCAAAAATAAGGGGGGGCCTAACCATGATTAAAAATCCAAATTTTGTCTAAAGTCTGGGCTTAACAATTTAAATTGGGAAATTTTTACAGATCCTTTTAAAGCCTTCATGCTATTCGTTTTCTGAATGGATTAAAGGGGAGGGGGGGGTTTTGGGAAAAAACGCTTGCAAATTTTTGTCAAAAAACGTCTAAAGGGGTAAAAAAATTAAATCTGTACCTGACCTCACCAAAGGATTCCCGGAAGAATTTTTATGTCAAACATTTCGACACTCCCCACCCAGTTGATGCACAAAAAACAGCAAAGTTAACTGTTCTTAAAAAAAACTGCATCGGATGACTAAACCAAAATTTTGGGATGTATTTTTTTTTAAAAGGCGGGTTAAAAATATCTGTTCCAAAGGAGTACCCCCGCCTTTTCTTGAAAGGTGCAGAAATTGATTTACAGAAATGTCGAGGGTGTTATTGTTTTTATTTTTTAAGATTGTAGGCGGGCCCAAAAAAATATTTTGCCTTAGTATATTTAAAAAGCACCATTTTTATTTCGTTTTTAAAAAAAGTTTTTTTAACCAAAAAACAACTCAAACCGTCCTTCCCTTTTTAGAGCATCTTAAAACGAATTTCGGCCCCAAAAAGGTCCCCACCCAAGAAATAAATTTTACAAAGTCTTTTGGTTTAATATAAAATGAATTTCCCAAAAAAATAAAACCATTCAAAAAATTGACAAAAACAGGAACAAAGGTTAAACCATTTAACCAAACCTGATTTGGTTTTTATACGGGTTTTGTTCCCCTAAAAAAAGAAAAGAATTTAAATTCGACATTTCTCTCAAACTTAACAATGCAAATCAAAAATAATTTTTTCATTTAAACCTGAAGAAGAAGTATTTCATTACCTTTTTTATGTAGAGCTAGCTAAAATTTGGCCTTTTTAAGCTGACAATCCAAAAATTTGAGTTAAAACCAAACAAAACAAATTATGGGGGGAAAAAAATCCCCCTCGATCTTGCATAAAATTTATTACTCCAAAGCATTTGGATGAGCTGACACTGATGAAAAAATTATATATGGGAACCCTCAACTGTTTTTAAAGTCTTCCCTTTAGGGAAAGCTGCAAAAATTTCGATTATAAATTATACAATTCCCCAATTTACAGTTTTTTAAAAAATTAGTTTGTTTTAGGGTTGGATCATTTAAATAAAAAAAAACAAAAAAAACAGGGAAAAAATTTTGAAATTTGATAACCTGCACATTGTTTTTTGAAATAAAATAATACGTTACTAAAAAAAAAAGTCGCCCGGGGGCCCAAAAAAATCGGGGGTTACATTAGCGCCTGTGGGGTGGAAAAACTTTAAATTAAAACCCCTTGGGAGACGTTTTTGGGCTTTGGAAAAAAAATGGGAGAAAAGGTGCTTTGTAAGGTTTTTGATTTCACTAAAGATGGTGATTAAAACCAAAGAGGTTTTGGGGACAGGGAAAAAGTTTTCCTTTAACCCAAAACAACGCGCAAACTAAAAAATAAAAAGTTGGCCATTTTTAATATAAAATATTCCCAAAACCGACCCCCCAAATGGCAAATTGGGGAACCCCAAAATTTTGGGAAAGGGAAAATAAAAATTTTAAAATTTAAAAAACCCATTTACAAATTTTTTTGGGCCGCAAAAAAGTTTCAGAAAAGCATTCAACTCTTTTCCCTTTACATGTAAATTCTTATCCAGAGGACAAAAGTCGGAAAAAAATTTAAATAACCCGTAGGAATAAAAAGTAAAAACCCCCAGAAAAGAAACAGTTTTTAAAAACGAACTAAAAAAATTACAGTTTTTTCCACAAATAAAATTGGAAAACACTTTTACAAGATAATTTTAAAATTTTTGTCTTAAAAAATGAGGCGAGGATGGGGCTGTGGGGGTCAGTGACATCCTTTTAAAGGAATTCTAATTAGCTGGCAAAAATTAGACTTGAAAAACTTAAAGTTACCATCGCGTTCCACAATTGGCAGATATTCCCCCTCATGCACCCAAACAAAAAAAACAATATTTAGGGCCCAAATAGAACAATCTTAAAAGAACCCGAAATTTGGGTTAATCTTTCAGATTAAAGGCCCCTTTTAGGTTTTTTTTAAACCCGAACCCCGTTTTTTACAGAGAGCATTTTTTTAAAAAAAATAACCCGGGTTAGATTAAATTTTTAGTTAATAAAACTATGGGCATTAAACTTTAAGACAAAAAAATTTCCCATTGTTCATTGATTTGGGAAAAGACTGGTTTGGAAAAACAATAAATTTTTTTCCCAAACTAAAAAACAGTTTTTTTCCCTATAATTTTGATAAATTGTGAATTTTTTTGTCCAACCTTGAAATTTTAAAAAAGCAAATCAAGAAAAGGTTTTTTATGGGCAATGAAAACATATATTTTTTTATCCTAGCAAAAAAAAATTGGGGGAGTGGTTAAATACATTTAAATTTTAAAATGTTTTAAGGAAAGCAAAACCCCAATTTTAAAAGAGACTGTTCGCCCGAAAAAGACATAGTTAAAAAAGAAACCCCTTTTTCAAAACTGGCCTTCAGTGGAAGCAACTGGAAAAAAAAGGTGGATTTTATCTCAAAAAAAATAACCAATTTTTAAAAAACCTTTAAAAGAACAGTTAAAGACTGTAGTTTTATTCCAATAAAGACAGAGACTCATTTTTAGATGTTTTCGCGAAAAAAAGATGTTTTTGGGAAAAAAATCAGGAAAAACAATTTTAAGCAAAAAAAAAAACAAAAAATTTTTTTAATTAATTTTGAAAACGGATAAACCTACACCGTATTTTGTTTTTAAAGGGGTTTCCTTTTCGGGGAAAATAAAAAATGTCGGGTTTTGGAAATCGGGCCCGGGGCGAAACGGTTTTAGACCGGGGGGGCCCAAAAAAAACAATTTTAATTAAATACTCTCCTTGGGGTTTTTACACCCCGGGATTGTTTTCTTTGTGTCGGTTTCCCGGCCCCCAAAAAAGGGAAAAATTAAGCCCAAAAGGCCCCCCGGTAATCTGGCCCTAGGGTTTTTCCCCCGTCCCGTGGCCCCCGGGTAACGTGGGGGGCCCCCCAGCTTCTGGTGGTACAAAAGGGCCCCCGGGGTTTTTTTTTTCTGTGTTTGGGTTTTTCCTTGGGCACACCATCAGGTTTTGGGGGGCATCAACGGGTCTTTTGGATAAGGGTTTGGTTTTCCCCGAAGGCCCCAGCGGGCGCCATTACGATTGGGGGTGGGTTGGAGGGTGGTTTTTTCCCCCCCCGTCCTTTTTTGTACTCATTCCTAAAAAAAACCCACCCCCCCACTTCTGTGGGGAAGTATGGCCATCGCGGGGACGAAAACCCCGTATTCCCTTCCAAAGGAATTTTAAAAAACCCTTTTCAGATGGGCGCGCAGTCTGTGTCCCACGGAAAACTGCCCGACACGTGTGTGGGAGTTTCCACCGCGCCAAAGCCAAGAGGGAGGAAACAGGAATTGCGTCCCTTTTTTTCAGCCCCATCTCTGACGAGGTTTTTTTGGCCAGGGGTGATCCTGCACCCCTGGGTTCGTCCCTTTAGGCCCGGGGCTTGGATGTCCCCAAACCCCGCGAAAACGGGGGGTCCGGGGCCCCCCTCCGTTTTGCCCGACAGCCAAGGGAGCTTTAAGCTCCACAAGGGGATCCTTTTTTAAAGGTTTTCAAAACCCGGGAAACGGGTCCCAAACCAAATAGTCCTTCCCAAAGGGTTGAGAGAGTCGTTCTCCGGCAGGCCCCCGATTCAACCCTGGGAGGGCATAAGGGCTCAAACAGACTCTCGAGCGGGGAAAACCCGGATTTCTTTTTGGCCCCGGGGGTGGGTTCTCAGGGAAAACAGTACTTGGCCCCCAGTTTTCGATTCTTTCCCCAACGACAACGCCCAAGGGGCGCTTGAGGGGTGTTTCCCCGGGGTCATGCCACTGGTTGGGGGGCCCCTTCAGCAAAAGGGGGGGATGAAAACCCGGGGCCCCCCTTAATCCTCCATCCCATAGCGGCCAAACCCCTACATTTTGGAAGGGGGTAACCCGCGCTCGATACCCAGAGTCGTCCCCCCTTTTGGGCTATCGAAGTCCCTAAATGTTGCGTGGCCCCCCGGCAGAATTGGACCCGCACGGCGTGCCCCCGGGAAAAACACGGCCGGGAAATTTTTTCTTGGGGAGCGAACACATTTCCCTCCAGGCCTGGGGCCGGATCCGGCCAGTCATTCCCTCGACCCTGATTAAGGGGGTTGGAAATGGGAGAGTCAAAGCATTTTAAATTTTTGCCAAAATCAAGGGGTTTTCCCGCAAAAACGGATGCGACTAACTCACCGAGCTCCGTATCACACGCCCATTAGAAAAACCCAAAGGGGGTGTTTGGGTTTTTTTTTTTTTTGTTTTTTTGTTCGTAACAGGTTTATGCCCGTTTTTACTTCAGGGGGTGTTAACGGGATGAAAACACCACTGGTTCGGATTTTCTACTTTTTTTTGTTTTGGGAAAGGGTTTGCTTAGTTGTTCGATAAATGTAGTATTTTGATCCTTCCCCGTGTAATTTTTTTTATCGTTTAAAAGTTTTGTATTGGGTGAATTTGTACACTTCGTCAAAAAGGGGGGTTTTGGGCCCATTGTTTTGGGAAATTTTCACCTGCTCAAGGGGGAAAAAGGAGCACTGTTCCCCAGAGAAAACCGATGCTTTTTGAAGGGGGGGGGTTTTCAGAGTTTTTTCACGAGGGCCCACGAAATTTTACCCAACAAGGGTGGGGATTAAAACATTTATTTAATTTTTCGTTTTTCTGGGTTTGTTTAAACCCCTCCCTTAAAGGGCTTGTGGTGCGTTTGCACCTTTAAAAACGTTCAGCTAGGGGTTGGGGTTTTCTTTTTCCTCTCCTCTCTAATTTCCACCGCCCATGGCCCTTCATCCTGCAGGTTTACGGGGGCGGGATCTTTTCTTTTAAATGGCACCCCCCTAACCCTCTCACCTGTCCCCTTTTTACCTCCACACGTGCAAAAATTCCTCCCTTAAAGGGTTGAGGTAAATTTTCCCCTGTGGGCGTAGCGTGGGATTTGGGGGGTTTGCCATCGTTTAGGCAGGTTTTCTCTTCACTCGAGCGGAAGATGTCCTTGGGAGCGCCTGCTCCGGTTATGGTTCTTCACCACTTCGTCGAAGGTACGGTCGGTACCTTCATTCCTACAGTCGGCCTGTAGGGGAGGGACATCACGTCATCTCTTTTCCGCATCTGCTCTGCTGGTCCTCTCGACTGGACAGAGGGCAGAGAGTCGCTTGACCCGCCACTTCTGGGTCACCCACGGGTAGCTGGTAAGCATCAGTTTCGTCGTTCGTTTGTTTTTTTTTGTTTTTTTTATGTTAGCAGGCTAATTCTTCTCTTTTGCGCAATTTCTTTTTGTTTTCAAAATTATAAAAGAAATATTGTTTGAGACCACTTTTCTCTGGTTAATTCAATCTTTAACCTGGCCATTCTAAATTATATCCAACATTCTTTCTCCTTTCAATGCATCTGGTGATGCGGTAGTCGGTGGGGATGGAGGAGAACCTGGTGATTTAGGGTTGGAACTTGCTTGGTCTCGCTCGTCCGCCCCTGTCACAATCACGGTCTCTTATTCTTCGGCCACCGTCTGTTTGTGTGTGCAAGGGGAACAAGTTTTATGTTTGCGAGCATGCGTACGCATGATTAGTCGTTTGGATGCGTGGTTGGAGAATTGTGTCGTTTTGAAATGTTGCTATAAAATGTGGTGATAATTGTGCCATTGAATTATTATTTGCAAATGTGGTGGCAGTTATAAAGCAATGGTTGCTGTATTAGTTCAGTTCCTAAGAAAGGAAAAATGTTGAACGTGAGTGAGGGAAGGATGAAGATTTGCTATTCATGTGTTTAGCCTGTGAATGTAATCTCTTACCTGCTTCGTGTGAGGAAACCTTTAGCGAACATTCCTCAGTTGGTTTGTTTACTGTGTTATGCTCAGGTCTGTGTTGAGCTGGTGCTATTAATGTATTCAGCAAACCTCCCCTCGCCCGTCATGCGAGTGGCTGTTAGGATTTAACAGCATGTGCCAGATCGTACTGACTGTGGGGTTCCAGTACCCTTTCTTTCTTTCCTCCCAGTTCCGTTTTCCCTCCTACCGGGGGCTTCACCCGGAGCTTGCACTGGTTGGGGCCGCGCACTGGTTTGGGCCGCGCACTGGTGGAGAAGCACGTGGACTTTGCTGGACGGGCCTAATCCCTGTCCGGAACCTCCAGCGACAACGCCTCGTCCCACGGGATGCGCTCTCCACCGTCCTCGCATTTCAAACAGCCCATGTGACCAGTGTGGTAGCTCTGTGGCGTGCGATTTGGGTGTGTGTTGTGTGTGTCAAGGGTGTCGGCCTTGAATGACTCTATTCAAGAACCGACCCGGTTTGGGGCACCTGGTGCGACAGGGTGCTCCCAGTGGACTTTGGAGAGGCAGGGGTGTAGGGGAACTGCATGAGACACGGAAAGGGATGGGTGCTGGAAATGCTTATTTATAATTATGGTCATGTTGTGTGTGTTGGAATGCTTAATTGTGTGTATGTCGTGTGTGTTGAAATGCTTGATTGTGATTGTGCATGTTGTGTGTGTTGGAATGCTTAATTGTGTGTATGTCGTGTGTGTTGAAATGCTTGATTGTGATTGTGCATGTTGCGTGTGTTGAAATACTTATTTGTGACTATGTGTGTTGGTGTGAATAAATGGGGTGTTGTATTGTAATCTTTCTTGTGTGGTCTCTTGCGAGGCGTGCGAGGTCAGTCAATCCCTTCACTCCCATCTTGACCGATCCTGTCAGGGCAGACCTCCAGGGGTCGGTCGTGACACTGAAGAAACAACTCCTTTTCAGAGAGAATCAGAAGCTTTTTATAATCCAAAAATTGAGAAGGTTGACTGTGTAATAAATGGCAAGTCTGATCAGTTGTATTCGGGTCGCGGACTTTTACCTCACCAACACTTTGATGAAATAAGAAAGTTGTTCACTGGAGGTAGGCAAAGAGATCCTAAAGTTGATCGTGTATGTAAAAAACTCGTCTTTATGATGTAAGACTCGAAGACTACTTAATAAGTAAATATGGGCTGTGGTTAGATTTTAGATCCACATTTGACAACAAATTGTTTGGAAGTGGAGAAAGGATAGGACAAGATGTATAAAAATAAACATTCGCAAGAAAGCAGACGGAAACGCGCCAATACAAATGCATGTTTTTGTGGTTTGTGATGCTCAGTTAAACATTGAAGAAAACAGACTAAAAGACGCGGCTTTTTAAAATGCAGAAGAAATATTCTAATAAAAACAGATGGATAGCTTGAAGTTTCTGCCAAAAGATCCACACTGTTCTCTTATCTGCGGGATTACTGGGTGTGGGAAAAACTGTCTTCGTACTTGATTTGTTACAAACAATATACAGGTTTCATTACGAACACATTGTTATATTCTGCACAACCATTAAGCACAACAAGTCTTACAAAGAAAGGAAGTTTATTTGGACAGACGAGAATATATTTTTAGTTGATCCTAGCGACAAACTGAGCGACTGTTTAGAACATTACTATAGACTATTTGAGGGAACTGAAACACTGTTTATTATTGATGACTGTTTGGCTGAACAAGACATTGTTAAAAAAAGAAAAGCTCTGTCAAAGCTAGCCTTTAGTGGCCGCCACGCTTTAGTTTCTGTGTGGCTCTTAACTCAGAAATACAATGCTGTCTTAAAAGACTTTAGATCGCAGTTAAAATCGGTTGTATTATTTTACACTAAGGACAAAGATAGTTTTGAAGAATGTTTAAGTGAAAATTATATAATAAGGGACAAAGATGAGCTAAAAAAATAAAAGAGCAGTTAGAAACATCTAAGCACGCTAAGCTATGCTTGCGAAATGGTCCCCCAGTTTCAATACGTTTGTTTATTGTAAATTGTTTATTATTGATTGCCTATAACAATTTGTTTATTATAATTTTAATATTAAAAAGAATGTCTCGGGAGCCAGAACCAAAAGCAGAGCTAGCTCCTAAATGCACTGCAGTAGAGCTAAAAGACCTAGCAGACACAACTGAGTTTGATCTAATAGGAGTGCCAGGAAATGTTTATGGATTTGAGTACACAGATGATGGGGTTTACAAACGAACAGAAATTGAAGACAAAAAACGACAGCAATATCCTACCTAGAAGAGATAAGAAATTTAAGGGCAAACGATTTTGGCAAACATGAATACAAACTTCATAAAAGAGAGAATGCTTGGGCGCTGCTTCCTGAAATTGCTTGGAATTTAAAGTTTGAACTGCGAAGCCCCAATGTATACTATGATAAGAAAAACAATTTTAGAAAGGCTTTGAATGCGGGCCCCTATCTTGTTAGCCTAGTTCCAGGAACACAACAGAAAAAACAGCTTGAAATAATTAGGCAGGGTTCTGAATATAAACTACAGAGAAAGAAGTCCTTAGCTGAAGTGGGGGCGACAGTGTCGGTTTAGAATTTACCCCAACGCTACAGGTACTGCCTAGGCAAATGACGATGATTTTTCGCTTATTTATTACTCCAAGGGAGGGCGATACTAGTTTGCCAGAACATACGTTAATCAGAGGCGTACAAAAAAGGCTGAAAACTTGGATGCTCCTCTTAGGCTCAGTATTGCAATTACTAAAAACGGAGATGAAATAAACGCCCTCGCATCATCTGACAAGGTTACTATAATGGTTGACAAAGACAAACTAACAGTTACTTGACTTTATTTTCATTAAGTATGTTGATTTTATTGCGTTTTATTCTGTTAATGAAGTGCTGCCAGAAGGATTAATAAAAAGATTAACTTAAAAATTTATCTTATTTAAAAATGGAGGTTCAACAGTTTAGGTTAAAGCAAATAACTGAACTTCAAAAGGAAATAGAAAGCGACTTGGATAAGTATAGGGTTACTAGAAAGAAATACGCTAAAGCTTTAAATACTCTTTCTTATGTAATTACTGGCTCATCAGCTGTAGCTAGCGTAAGTGCTGGTCTAGTGTTGCTGTTTTAGCTACTGGGGTTGGAGCGCCAGCCTCTTTAGCATTAGGGGGCCTTGGTTTAGGTTTAGGCGCCATGTCTATGATTGTAAGTGCTGTTTTAAAAAAAATTAACTCCTAAATTACAAAAGCACACTGCCATTGTTGCCCTAGCATCAGCAAAACTTTGTTCATTGAGATTAAGAATAAGCAAATCATTACAGGATGAAAACATTACAGACGAAGAATTTCAGAAGCTTATGGCTGACGGAGGATTATAGACGACAGAAAATTGAACTTCAAAAGGAGTGGAGAAAGACGTTTACTTCACGTCAGGTAGACACTGATGCAATTAAACAAAACATTGAAAAACAAACACATGATCGGTTAAACCCAAAAATAGAGCAAAAAAATAAGTTAAACAAAAATAAGTTTAGCAAAAAATAAATAACTATTTTTTTTTGTTAGCCCACTGTGTTTGGCGGACAACTTGCAGCTCTTCACGAACAAAGGATCTTTTAGGGGCAGGCTTTTTAGACGAGAGAGTCTCTCTTAAATAATATACGGGAGGGGTTGTTTTCATGATTCGCTCAACTTCATATACATCTATGCTCCATATGGGGTCTGTGGCTCTAATTCTAACATCGCCCTCTGCCTCTCCAGGAGCATACAAGTATCTTACTTTTAGTCCAAACGCAAGAGTTTTTGAGTCCCCTGCTCATCTTCAGTAATGCTATTTTTTTTTAATTTGATCGCATTCACTGGTTTAAGACCTGTTGCTTTAAATTCTTCATTGTTCATGGCACGTAAGACTGCTGGCAATCTCCTAACCCATTCTGTGTTGCGTTCTCTGTCCATAATTTCTCTGTGATATTGATAGGTAAACAGACGTTCAGCTAGATTCTTATTAAAGTTTTCTACTAAGGCTTGTGATCGATGGTTGCTGGGATCCCTCTCCTAACTGTAACATGATGTTTTAAAAACAGCTGGTTTACAGAACCTTTAAACTCTTTTCCATCATCAACCTGAATCATCCTAGGATACTTTAATGGACCTCTCATGTATATTTGTTGTAAAGCCACAGCCACAGCAGTTGAGCTTTATCTGTTAAAGGTTCGGCGTCTTTGTTTCTTGAAGCCATGTCAACAACTGTTAGAGCATACTTAAACTTTTTTCTTCTAACTTTGTCATGTGGAAGATACAGCAAGTCCATCTGGTGGGTGTCATTTGGAACTGAGTTAACAAATCTAGGCCTTATTATTCTTTTTGGAGCAGGCAGATCTATTTGCCAAACTGCCTGTTTTGAAAGCCAGTCTTTCGCATCTGATTCAGACACTCTAGCAGCTTTACTTAGTTTTTCAATAGCAGTCTTTCCTTTCCAATACCCCTTAAGGAGAATAATATATTTTGTACTTTGTATTGTCCATAAGAAGGACTGTATTTTAATTGGATTTTAAATTGTTTGTGCAAGAATATAGATTGCTCCCATAGCACCCACAATAAAACCAATTTCTGCTATTTTCTGTTCTTCTGATGGTTCATAAAAGTCAGATAGTTCTGCGGTGGCGATGTTAGAAACTTCTTTCCTGTCACTAAGTAATACTCATTCATTGCCTCATCAACGTCTGTAAATGTGTGCTCTGCATGGCCCTGTTCCCTTAACTTTTTATTATAAAGTCTAAGTGAGCAATTCGTCTTTTCTCATAAGCGTCTCTTGCCTTAGCTAAATCTTCCATTGCTTTGTTATGACGTTCTCTCTCTTCATCGGACCTCAATTTACTAAACATATAATTGCTTCCAGAGAAGGCTAAAGTGTTAACAATAGCTCCTCCTACCATCATAACTACTCCCGCCATCTTTTTATAAATCAATATTTTCTAGATTAATCTTTCTATGCACTAATATTTTCTGGGATAATCCCCTGTGCAACAAGAAAGTCTTTTGACGCAATCCCTGCAGTAATTACAACTATAACCTTAACAACGTCCTCAATGTCTAACCTTCCTAAATCCGCCGGCTTCATTTTAAACATGTTTTTTGCTAGCACGCTATAGCCTATACTAAGACTGCTAATCACAGCAGAATGGTAAATCGTATTGATAATCTTTTTTTCACTCATCTTTTTATTAACTAAAAAAATAATTAAAATAATCATAATACGAAAGGCTGTCTATGTGCTTTTTAATCAAATAATCTTTTGTTGTGAAAGCTAAAAATAAGGTTGCAACTAGTTTTGGCGAATCTTCTATCTTTCCCATGTTGGCCGGTTTTATTCCTAACAAACATTTTGCAAGGGTTGAATAAACTATAACACCAACGATAGGCATTGCATAATTAACCAGCTTTAAACTCATGGTTTTAAAAGTATTTATTATTTTTTTTATTGCTTTTTAAAATAGATTGTGACGAACTATTAAAGTGTGAGGAGCAAGCAGGCTACTCAGCAGACAACTGCCATAAAGAAAGATTATACTCTCTGGCTGCTTGTGGAAAAACTAAACAGTATTTAGGCGTTGAACTAAGTATTGAACAGATCCAGCAACTGTCTACATCAGACGTTGAGAAGTACTACGCTAGGTACGAAGCGCAGTTAGGGTCAAAAATGGTTAGATCGGTGGGTCAGACAATGATTAGTTTATATGCTAAGTTAGTAAGTAAGATGGCGCCGGTTGATTCAGAAGAAGATTTTAAATACGACTTATCACAAGATCCGGTTTTAAACAAGACCCTAGAAACTCTTGCATGTGACATGTATTACAAATTTGGGACTATGTTATGCCCATTCATCAAGGATTAATTACTTTTAAATCATATTAATTTGATTATATTAAATTTAATCGCAATAAAAAAAAATGAGCGATCAGGAGAAGAAGACGCTGCAGGACAATCCGCAGGACAGACCGCAGGAGCAGAATGTGCCACAAGTGAATGTACCACAAGTGAGTAATGTTACTAAAACTAAAAATCCTGGACGTATTGAGGCTGGGGGTAAACTAGCTGAATGGAACAGACTACAAAAAGCAAACCAATCAACAAAACAAAAATTATTAGATAGTAATACAACATCGCCACCAGCAACAACAGCCCAATTAACAACAACACAATCACAAACAAACGACAAGATGTATTATTATGTATTGGCTGCATGTTGGTGGTGGTGGCAGAAAGAAGTAATTAGCTATCACGACTTTAATTCTGGCTGGGCTGACTACATGCTTACACAGTTTAACCATGCAAGTGAGGAGGCAAAGTTAAGGGGTTCTGGCTGGTCTGAAGGGACAGTTCTTGAAATCAAATTGAGACAAACAAAGTTTTATCCTATAATCGGCAATTCTTACATTTCCCTCCCAAAAGAGTTAGTTTTAAAACGAGCAGTTTTAAACATACATAATTCTGACAACATGTGTTTTATGTGGTGTGTTTTAGCGCATCTACATCCTAAATCATGCAGAGTTTCCAATTATGATGCATACAAACAAGAGCTGAACTTTAATAACATAACCTTTCCAGTAAGTATAAACAGTATATCTCAGTTTGAAGAGCAAAAACAAACCAATCACTGTAAACGTATACACATGGTCTGTAGAAGCTAATCTAGTGCCTCTAAGGGTTTCTCCCAACGCTCCTACTTTAGGCGAACCACTTGACAAACATGTAGACTTGATACTGTTTACAGATAGTACAAAGAGCCATTATGTATTAATCAGAACAATAAGCAGACTTATAACTTTTACATCAAAGGACCATGCTAAAAAAAGATATTTGTAGAAGGTGTTTGCTCTGAATTTCTACTATAGAAGAAGCTTCCAAGCATAAGAAACGTTGTAAATAGTTATGTAGACTGGAAACCGAAATCAACACTAGGATTCAAACTACACAAGTGCCAAGGATATCCCACACTGAAAGAACACATTGGAATACAAACGACTCACGCTGGGAACATGTCCAAGAACCTGTAGGATGCCAGTGGAATGAAACAGCTAACACACTGAAGCAACCTCCTCATATCTCTTCTAAAACACAACATGGTGCCCCTCGACAAACAGAAGGAGAAGGAGAAGGAGCACAAAAAAGAACATCTGTCGCACACGGCGCATTTGCGTGCTCTCGGTTCCACCCACACACATCCAATCACTAGTCATGACACCCCCCAACCTCCGATGAAAAAAAAAATGATTCATGATTTTTTTTTCACAGAAGTAAACATCAATATCTAATCTATTATCACCAATAATTTTGGAAAAACAAAACAAAACAGTTTTTACATTCTCAGTACACGTGCATTAACATGGAAATACCACATTAAGGTTACAGACATACATCAGTCCAGAATACATATTCATATGAAAAAAAAAAGAAGCCAAAAGCACATACTTTTTTCCCCAAAGACATAACTGCAGCCCGCCGTAAATACCCACTGTCAATTATTTCAAAGTAACACAGACCAAATCAATATCCATGCCGTTAGAGAAGCATTATCATCATATACATACACACAAGCACAAAGAAAGAACAACAGCATGTATAGTTTATAACTTTGGGCATACTAAATCTGGATCCACATAGGTTTTACTTTTTCAGTTTACTTTGTCTGCCTTCTTCTTATTGCCTAGAAAGAAGGTCAGCCAAGACATTGGTGTACCAGAATTAGTACAACTTGAAACAACATCCTGGATCATCAGAGACATCTGTAACAAGCGACATCCTTGGGCGTGACAACGAATAAACTAATCAAGATGTCATCATGATCGTTTCCAGAAGAAACAAAAAACCTGTGACTTTGTTCAGTGCTCTATATCGACACAAAATCTCACTGACCATCTGGTTTGGATACTAATACAACTGAACAGAATATGGAAGAAGTTTGTTTTCTCATTTACACCAAGATCAAGCATCACCTGCACTCTTCTCTTTCAATCATCCTGCTTCTTAGCAAAGGGTAAAGGGTAATGACGACACACGGAATAACCGTGGTCAATTGAAGTTTTATACGTTCCACTCACACAGTATTTCCAGTTATCCGCGAGACATCCCCTAAAATCATGTAATAATTCACTCAATTTTTGTTACCTGAGTTGTTGTCAATTATCATCGAACTCACAACTGCATGTGTTTCTCCCCCTGCCAGATAAGTAGGTACGAAATACCATTCCTCACCACCATCTTGCAACGCACACCCATTGAGCTATCTGCACAATCGGTCCATTCAACGACCACACATGTTCCAAATCTTGTGAATGAACATCAGATTTGAAGTAGTCACACATTTCCACTGATAATATGTCCAGCAATGTCATAATTCAGGGCAGATACTGCATATCACCATCAGAGTCCATTTTTCTCGCTTGTTTGTTGATTGCAATATTTTGACCTGTCGAAATATAGTTTCAGCATATTGATGATGGAACACCATGGATACCGCAATTCCTGTCAATTTTGCAGTTAACGATCAGAAACATTTTCCAAGAATGACATATGGGCCCCTTCCAAATAAGCACGCATTTTGCTTTTATCATCCGTTAGCAACACCAAATCAGGTCACCCACCGAAAATGAACGCATCTAGGCATTACGGTCAGCATAATGTATGATGAGTTGTGGCACTTTTGTATGCATAGTTTCCTGAGCAATACGATGTGTATAGGGGCTACTTCTGTTTGGGTAAGTGAAAAACATCATCAAACACATTTCTTTCCTCTTGGGTCCACTGATCCAGACCATGACATAGCAATAATGCTATGGGACCGATGCTAGATAAAACGTCCAAAAAGTAGTTTCAAAATGTGAAAAACCTGTACTTTCCATTGGTAATTCACTGTAGGCAAAACGAAAGCTGAATTACCTGACTCATTCAATGGCTCTCCATACTCACTTTTTTTCAGCATGGTTTTCACTTCATAAATCTCTCAACAGACCTTGATTGAGCGTGATAGGGAGTTGTAATACATAAAGAAATAGAAAGTAACCGAAAATTTCCTAATGAGGTCTGACAACAACCTGTGATCCACAGTCAACAAAATTTTTCGGGAAACCCATCCTTAAAAGATTGAGAGTAACGCTTCTGTCACAGATATAGTATCTATCCTCTTTAGGGGTACCGCTACAGTGCTCCGAGTGGCAACATCTACCACAGTCAATACATGCCGAACACCCTAATTGACACTCAAAACGGTCCTACCAGATCAATGGCAACACGACTGAATGTTTCAGTAATAACTGGCAATGCGCTGTAAATATGGCACATGGTACACGACCCTTTTTTGATCGTCTCTGACAGACATCACATGACTGGACACTATCAGAAAACATGTACACTGACACCAGGCCAAAGAACGAGGACAACAAACGTTGAAGAGTACGTTCTAACCCCACAGTGTCCTGAAACAGGGAAATCATGTGCAGTCTGGCAAACACTGTGTCACTCCAAAGGCATGTGAACAACACTGTTCCACAACAAGACCATCTCTAGCGTACAAAACTATACAACACATCATTCCTTCGCACAATACAACAGACATCCACCCGCTCAGGCACGTCATCAACGATCTTCTGAAACACATGGGGTAAATGTAGACTCACTTCCTTAGGTGTATCACCTTTTCATGGGGACATCCAATTGGGCATGGTAGGTCACATAAAAGGTTTTGGGACCGTCTTCTTTTTTTTCTTGCAGCGAGGTGCTTACTGTACATGGCACTAAAATCCACCTTGACTGCTACATGATGTAGAGACACAACGTGATTGCCCAAAATACATCCGTGACTGGTACATCAATAACACAAGCGGGTTACTAACCTGTGTAATAAGGGTACAAAGTAGAACACATGCCAAAGGGAAAGACTCTATCTTGCCCCGAAAATAACGGCAGCCTTGTGTTTAACTTGTGTACAGGTCCTTCATTAACCAACTCCTTGCGTACCCCATCAGTGGGTACTACCAGTGTCTCTAAGTATGTGGCAACCAATACCATTACAGGTACGATTCAGTAGAAGTCCCTGAACAAACACCGTCAGAAACCCATTACATGCTGGTTATCTTGATTGGGTTTTATTTGGTGTGCTGTACGCTCACATTTGCTTTGTTTTCATGGGTTGCTGTTTAACATATGGACACTCATTACGTTTTTATTGAAATTTGCACCACAAGCCAGCAATTGAATACTGCAATCACGACCAAATGCGCCACCAACGACCCCCTCTAATCGTGGTCCACGACCACACCTGGTCCCGAATGACCGATCCGGCGTCCGGCGAGAAGTTCCTAGCGGAAAAGGATAAGGAACCGCCCGATCAAAGTGGGTTTGGTCATGCGACCCTCTCTGGGAAAAGGTTAGAATGTCCTCTGAAGCATTCTGTCTGCTGACTGAAATTGATTTCCTGGACTAAATTGTCCAGGAGAGAGCAACGTTGCCTCAAATACACGCCATTGGATTTTTTCCCCAACTGCTTCTCCGGATGAGCACCGCGATTTTGAGGAGCGAGTTTACATATTTCTTTCGAGGTGCAGTCTTACAAGATCGTTCCTTGATAATAACAGCAAAATCCTTAGACACACTTTGGAGGCTTTTCCTCACGAAGTAACAAGCCACGCAAACCATCAAAAGATTTTTTCTGTATCGGACAAATCAATCACACCGATCAAACAAATGACTGGTACCGATTAAGAATGGAGCAAACGATTCTCCTTTTTCTGCTCTGAAGAACGATCATTTTCACGAAGCCCCATCTTCTGTACATTGAATCTTTTTTGATAGTTCCCCTTTGAGATCTCCACTCAAGTTGTCACGAGCAGCAAGAACTATGGCACAAAGAAAGAAGCTTGGCCAGGTGGTGCACGGAACATTCCACTGACCACTCCGGCTGATCTGCTGTGTCCTTGGACTTCTGTGGAGAAAAATATGTAACATAATCATCTTAAATGATGCTTTGGAGACTTTTTAACACCTTTCGTAACCAGGGTACCAGTATCACATGACACAATGGTTTTTAACGTAAAAAGAAAAAGAAGCAATATCACACGATTTTAAATCAATCGGGGGAAGTGGGGGATGTAGGAATTTTTAACAGCCGGATGTCCATTATGAATAGCACACCAACACCAGAAGGCGTGTTTTCGGTGGCTTCCCTGCACAGCAGTTATGTTTTAACGTTAAATTCTATTTGAATTTCTTCTAAGTCAAGCCCTGTCAATTCTAATTCCTATTGAATGCAACATTCTATTCTGTTTCCTACACCACCTGTCCTAATTTTTTATCTTCTCTTCTGCTCTTTTGTCTCCTTCCTCTCTCTGTGTCGTATAGGCACGATCTCTCACATAGGTTACATGTAAGCGCATTAAACCATCTCAACAAACCCAACCTCTGTCCTTGGCTAAAGATCTCTCGAATTGAAGTATTTCGTCCAACATATGTAGGGGTGAGACAAACAGTATTTTCTAGGACAGATTCAACCACTGATATATTATATCGGAAGGGTAATTGGTGCTTTAAGAAAACTCAAGCGTGCAAACAGGAAAAGGGGGGTTAACGGATATAAGTGTCAAATAAAAATGTCAATAACATAAAAACGAAGATAAAACAATCAAGGGTTGCACAAATTCAGTCGACACAAATCTGTTATTCAGAGTCTGCAAACATTCCAATGTGTAGAACAACCTGAAAACGAACAATCACGGGACAGAAAAGAACATTCCACATTTTACTATGCAGTCGTGTATAGGCACCCTCTTTTCCTCAGCTGGGAAAATTAATCAAAAGGGAAAAAACGAATTAAATTTTGAAATCGCTCGGAAAAAAAAAATAGGAGAATGGTTTTCTGAAAGTACCCAGAAAAGCAAACGTTTTTTATAAATTAACGTGGAATAGAGCACTGTTTACCAAGGTGAATCCAAAATGTGCCAGGAAAACGCACAAAAGAATTTCCACGGAAAAAATACCGAACGTAACCCTACAACATCAAAAGAAAGGGGACATTTACACATGCCAATCAGAAAAACCCAAGAAAGTAAATAGACAAATAGGGGTGCCAATTTTAAAAAATGTATGAAGGCGCTTATTCATGAGAAGAGGCGCAGAATATAAAATAGAAATGGAAACTGAAACCAAGAGAGGTAAAAGTCCAGAATAGTATGGCACAGAAAGACAAACAACAATAGCGCTAGGTAGGATCACTATTTGTGCCTACAATCCCGTAGAAACTGGAGATGGGAATTCTCAATACATGAAAAACCATTTCTATCACAAACAATCCACAATAATAAATACCAAAATTATGAAGTTGAAATTATTATAAACAATGTTCAATAAATGATAATAAGTCTTATTGAATGTGAGAATAGGGAGCACAATCAGTATTTTTCCTCAACCTTCAATGTAATCAAAATTCAGTAAAGTGTGCAAATTCAATTTTTAGAGGGTTCACTTTCAAAACTAGGGGGAGTTCAAAAGTCTGGGTCACCACTGCCTCACACTGCCGTTTGCCCACGCTCTCGGTCACAACTCAGCATGCTAACTCCATGCACACGCATCTACTCCAAGTATTTCAAAAGAACAGTAACAGAGCAAAACTTTTGTTTTGTAAACGTGTACGCCCCATTTCAATGTAATAATTATGGAAATCAAAAATAAATACATACATAAATCAAATCAATATTTGTATGACATGCCATACCAAAATACTATCTTCTTTCCCACATTCAATCTCCAACCACTATAACATAGCTGGGTAAGAACGGTCTTCTTCAGACGTTCAGGTGCGCTGCCGCTCTAGGCCTCGGACACTGAAGTGGTCCTCTAGGGAACAAGCACTAAATTAATGCCCCCAGCAGAATTCTGCCTGCAATTACACTTCTGACCTCCACAGGCAGTCACAGGACATTGCTGACCACTCACAGGTCCACAGGACATATGCTGACCTCTCACAGGCCACAGGACTCCAAGTCTTTCTTTCACAAACTCCCCAAGTTTTGTCGCCTAACAGGCAATACTACAACTATACGCATAAGGGAGTTAAGTTCCTTAAACCCCACAAGGGTAACTAGAAGAATCTGGCGTCCTGCTTCTTGTCCAAGAGAGAACAGGAAACCTTCAATCTAACTCACTTGCTCCTCCACACAAGTTTTTGGGGCGAAAGTTGGGCTAAAAGCCGCCTTTTCCCTGTTCTCTGACAAGTAAGACTTCCATAACCAAAAAATAACGATTTATCTACAAACAGAACATACCGTGTAGGGTTACCGTTTTTTAATACTACTTTACAAAACTTTTCAGATTTTATAGTTTTTTTGTTTTAAATCCTATGTTTTCTTGATCGTTTTCAATAACATCATTTTCGCGCAAACATTCTTCAAAGAGTCTCTGTCTTTCAGGTGAAAAACACTACGTCTTTAACTGGTTCTCTAAAGTCCTTTAAAACCGAAGTTATATTTCTTTCTGCATAAAAATCCAACACACTTATCTCATCATGTCTTCCGCTGAAAGGCCAGCTTTGACAAGTGTTTTTCTCTTTTTAACTTATATCTTTTCTGCCGAATCATCATCTATAATAAATTAGTGTCTGCGTTCCTTCAAACACTTTATAAAAGTATTCTAAACCACTCACTCAGTTTAAGTGCAAGATGTTTTTAACTAAATATACGTCATTTCTGTCCAATATAAACCTCTATCATGATATGCTTTGGTTCTTGTAAGTGTGGACAGAAAAATCACAATATTGATCAAAATTATAGGCGATAAAACCTGTTTGTAATAATCTAGGACAAATATTGGGTTTTTCCACAACCATTTTGCCCACAAATCATTAACAATGAGGGGATTTTATCATAAAGTTTAACGCTCCATAATTTTATAACAGAATTTAATCTAATTCCAGTTGTATTATTTTATCCATACTCTCCGCCAAAACTGTTTAAACATATAATAAAACCCTACGGCCTAAATGGTAAGATTAATCCAATTCATATCTGTAAGAATGTTTCTATTTAATCAACATTGATTTCTTGTGCTTGTTTGTTTATATCTTAATATCCTCCACCATTGTGAAGAACGACGATGGTAACGTTAATGCCGTTTAAACGTCTAAGTTTTGCCAGCTAATATTATTTCCTTTTATAAGGTCATCACTAAAACGCCCCACAACCCCATCCTCTCTCCACATCTTAAAAGACAGAAAAAAAATTCAAATATCATTGTGAACGTTCTCCTATTTTCTGCTTGGAAAAACTGTAATTTTGTAGAAGCTTTTTTTAACAACTGTTTCTATTTCTGTGGGAGGATGTACTGCTTTTTCCCATATTATCTGCGTTATTTTTCCAATTTCTTTCCGACTAATGTCCGCCGGCTTAAGACTTACATGTAAAGGGCAGAGTTGGAATGCTTATCTGAAACTTTTTTGGGGGGGGGGTCCTAAAATATTAATTGGGCTTTATGAATTCAAATTTTATTTCCATTCTAAAAATGTTCTAAGTGCCATTTGAGGCAGGTTTCGAACTATTTATATTCTTACTGGCCAACATTTTTGCCTCTAGATTGCGCAGTTGTTCTAGATTAGGAGAACTTTTTTGCTGTCGCAACCTCTTTGCGTTTTATAATCAACCGTCCTTTAGTTACTCAAAACCATACAAAAGCTCCTATCTCACCGTTCTGTTCAAAGGTCCGCAACTCTGCAAGGACTTTAAATTCTAAGGTTATACACCTTACAGGCGCTAATGTAATACTTGATCTTTCTGTCCACGCACATTATTTTTTAGTAACTATTAATTTATATCAAAATACAATGTGCAGGTTATCACATTATCACACTTTCCCCCGCTTTGTCTTTGATTATTAAATTAAATGATCGACCCTCCCACAAACTAATCTTTTGAACTGTAAATTAGGAATTGTATAATTTCATAATCGCAATAAATGCAGCCTTTTCCCTGACCGGAAGAGCTCTTAGAACAGTGAGGCCTTCCATCAAATAAGTTTTCAATCAGTGCTCGGCTCATTCCAAAGAAGCATAGATAATGAATGTAATGCAAGAAACGATCGGATTTTCTCCCTCATAAGAGTTTGTTGGACGTAACGCGTAATCGTGTGGGAGGTGGGGTCAGTGGCCAGTTGTCAAGGCCTAACATTTTAGCTACTCTTTATCAAATAGTACCCCGACTTCTTCTTCTTCCGGTTTGAAGGTCAACATTGTTTTCAGATTCGCATTGTTAAGTTTGAGAGCAATGTAAAAGTTAACTCATTGCTTCTTTTAGCGAGCAAAACCGTAATAACCATCAGGTATGGTTAACTGGCTAACTAATTGGCATCTTTTATTAATCTTATTTTAATCTTATTATTCTCCTTGGCTTTGCTTATATTAAACCATACGACTTTGTTAAATATTTTCCATGGAGCGCGACCGTTCTATTCGCATTCGTTATTTAATAGCATGTTTCTAAAAAACGGGAAGGGGCGGTCTTAGAGTTGTTATTGTTACAAAACATTTTTTTTAAAACAAATTAAAAATGAAGTGCATTCAAATATACTGATGCAAAATAATTCTGTTGGCCGCACTACAAATTTTACCCCTGTAAAAATATAACCACTGACACCCTCGTAACATTCTGTGACCAGACAGACACCTTCATACAAAAGGTAGTACTCCATTTGCAGATCATCTTAAACCCCTCTCTATTAAAAACGACCGCCTCCCAAAAGTGTGGTTTATCATCCGATGCAGTTTTTAATCAGAACCATTAAACTTTGCTGTGTTTTGTGCATCAACTGGTGTGGATTGACTTAGACTGATCACTTTAAATCACAATCCTTTTGTTATGGTCCAGTGGTACAGATTTCAATTCTATGTACACCTTCAGTACGTATTTTTTACTGAACTGCAAGCACCATTACCAAATGACAAACCGTTAAATCCATTTAGCAACCGATAGACATGAAGGCTTATGAAAAGAATCTGTAACGAATTCCATATTAACATCAAGACAGTACTTTAGACAAAAGTCTGATTTAATCATGGCTTAGGCACCCCTTATTATTGGGGCCGCCAGAAGTATAAGTATGACTGGAATCCTCCTTACACATCTTTCTTCCAGGCACAACTGTCACGCCGTCCCATAGAGCACGATCGATAAAACAGCATTGACAACATTTAATCTTAGACACTTCTACGGGCCTAACTAGAGCGGAATAGAACGAATAACGACTCTATTCGTACTTACGTTTGGTTTTTGCTAGGTTCAACAAGCACAGTGCAAGATCGAGCATAACTGATCCTTTACTGGCTTTTGAAGCACAAAAACAATACTTAGCAAATTTTAGAGGACGCGCCATTACTTCTACTGTTGATTTGCTTCAAGTATTAAAAGGTACCAAATGTTACTATACGCAAGATCAACAGTAGACTTTGCTATGCACTGGTTTATACAGCTACCTTCTGACCTCAGACTCCAGGTATGAACAATAATAAAACTACAACAATAAATATCTCGTTGCAGAAATGAACAGAAGGTCGGACAAAACGACATAAATTCTCTGAGCAGTAATATTGCAAGCAGTAAAAAGACAAAGATGACCCCCCAAGAATAAGTCATCCAAATTCCCAAGTCCAAAAGCCCCAAGGCCATTGAAACTCACAAATCTCGCGACTCTGTTCGCGATGACCATGAATAATGAAAAGAACAGCGCTTGTTCTGGATTAACTGGCATAGGATTACTTGGTCTTTATCTTACTAAATAGTAACCCAAATATTACAAGAACTAATGTCCATAAGTGCTCCGGCCATAAAGCCAACTACATTGCTTGCAGTAGACAAAAGCCAGCTGACAAACTCCCCAATATTCTGGTAAAGCGTCCACGGCTTTACCCGCTCATTTTTTTAATAAACTTGCAAGATGATCAAGCAGTTTTTTTACCCATTGATTTAACAGTTGGAGGCGATGGCGGTGGCGGCGGAGGCACTGGACTTTTGTACCTCCGCCGCCGCCTGTAATACCAACCAACAGTGGTGCTTATTGCAAATCCTAAGGCTGTTATAAACGCTTGCTATGTGACACCTTGCTCTCTAAACAGTGTTCGTATTCGTTCTGCTAGTGTCGTGTCTTCATATAAAATTTTTTTTGGGATAGTTGTCGCTTTATTCTATTCACTTGAGTTCGGTAATTGGTCCCGGTTAGTATTAGCGCTTCTAGTCTTGCTGATCTTCTTGTTCAAGATCTTGTTAGTCTTTGGGTATCCATTCTTTAATCTCACGCCCTAGCGATGCGGTCATCACCTCAACGAGTTTTTCTTTTTCTCTTTACATTAATGCACATCAAGTTCACCTAGTTTGCTAAATTGTTTGTTAATTCGCCTTTGATGGTTCTTAAAAGCATGATCAAGCCGTTAGTTCTCGCATGGGTTTGCGCGAGTCGTGCATAGTCTTTAACGCTGTTTCTTCTGAAAAACTGATTCTGCTTCTTTACAGTTTATTAATTCACCTGCTGATTGATAGAAGTCTTAAGTTCCCATTTTGCATTTGGTTATCTGTCCGGGAGTTGCGTGCAGTGTGTTTTGAAGTTTAGAACTGCCTCCCCCTTAATTTGGCATAACAAGGGGCCAAGGGCCGATTATATGTACGCTCCAGGGAGTCATTACTAATTGAAACCCACGGCTAAAAACTTTTGATGGGTCTTTTTAGTTGTAAGCTGAACAAGTTTCCATGGTCGCTCCTCACTAACAAATGGTCATCTTTTACTTCAAAATCATTAGGTCTATAAATTTCGGGCGGTTCTTGGGCCTAAACTTTGGTATAATGATCTACCTTAACTTTCTTGTTAATTCATCCAGGCAGCAAAGAGACCCCGTGCGATTGTTGTACCAAAGGAGTCATTTCACTCATGTCGTCCTCCAGAATCTAAAACAATCAAACTTCAACCACAATGCCTGCCATGTTTTTATAATTAACTTTTGGTGGGGGGTGTATAAAAAATGCCCAATCATATGGCTCGAATCTTGACGCCCATAGAAACAGAAAGAGCCCATGGCGTGAAGGGAAATAAGCGGAATATTATTGTTCCAAATAATCCATCTACTAAATGATGCAACAAATTCTTACTGTCAAATTCCAGACCTAGGACAGATGAATTGGGAGTTGCCAGGCTCTGCCGCTCTTACTTTCAAATAGAACTCGCATCAACAGACCCAAACAGACTGTTGTACAAATCTGGGCGGGCATCGATAAAGAAAATTTCCTATAAAACTTGAGGGGCAAGAAATAATTTTCTTTACATAATGCAGAGACATATTCTTTAACTCTTCTGATCTATGGCTAACCGGGAATGAAAGCAGAACTGCGTTTCAAGGATCGAAAATGAAGAAGCGCTAAAACATATGAATAGGCGCCGCAGATACTAAAAGACGGTAAAAAGTATGCAGCTGTAAATTTTGTGGTATGAAATCGCTTTTCCATACCATAGATTTTGAGTTGTTAAAAGCGCATGCGCCATACTTTCAAGGAGCATTAAAAGACAGATTTGTCATATGAACTAACTTTTAATGAATACAAACCGGGTTATCAAATCACATCAACACCGAAGCAAAGTACAGCATTTCTGACATCTCGTTAGAGTTTGACGTTGTTAAGCAACCAATGAATTAGCAAGGCTTGATTGAGCACCAAAATCTTACAAATTAGCAATATATTACGAAAAACGTGCGTCATCATTCAACATAATTCCCAAAGCAGTGCAGAACCTATATGGAATTTTAGTTTAGTGTAGCAAGCATAATTCACTTTAAAGCATTTTATTGCTGTGCGAAAGATGAGAACCGTCAAAAGAAGGAAGTAAAAAGTTTTTTATCCAAAAATAACGAAAGTACATGAACGAATTGAGGGTAGTCTAACCAAATACTACCGCTAGCGGGCTTAAACCAATCAGCATTTTGATGAAATAAGAAAACGTTTGGGGGCGGGAGGTGTAAGAAGCCAACAGTTGACGCTTGTGTCCATTAAGATTACATCTTCACATGTTAGGCTCTGATGATTATTAACAACAAAATACGGCGATTACGGATGACCTAATGTCAACAGAGGATAATCAGTTGCAAGGAAGCGGGAGAACTGTGAGAGACGTAATAAACATTCAATCCTGATAAAGAAAGAAGAAGCCGATAAACCGCTTAATGTACATATTGTTTATATTAAATGATGCGCAGCTAAATATTTGAAAGCTAACAGATTAAAAGGAAGTAGTATACTAAATTATTTTTTATTTTATAAAAAGCATGTCCTGTTCCTGTTTATCCAAATGTGCCTAACGCCGCCAAGAGATGAGATAGTAGAAAGCCCAAACATAAAAACTTTCAGATTAACCAACATTACACAAATGCAACAAAAACTAGAGCAAGACCTTTCAAAATACAGGCAAAACCAAACGAAGTATTCTGCGCCTTTAATGCTGAACCTATGTTAATACTGGAGCATTCGACTATAAGTGCTCTATCAGCAGGAACGTGTGTTGGTACTCTTAGCAACGGGCATAGGCGCACCCGCAGCTTTGACCTCTAGGGGGTTTGTCTTTAGCTCCGTGTGTGTTTCATTAGCTGTAAGTGCTGCTGGCAAAAAAATTAAAAACTAAAGCTCCAAAAGCACACAGCTATTGGTTCAACTAATAACAGCTAAACTTAGCTCGTTCAACTGACAATAAAATAAAGCCTAGTTGACTCCCAACATCGACGGAGATGAAAATTTAATCGTTTACAGGCCGATTTTGATGACTAACAAAAGACAAAAGTTGATCTTCAAAGAAAGGCGAGGACAAGTTTTTTTTCTCAACAGCAGACCCGAAGCAGATAAACAAGGAATGCTTAAAAAAAGTAAACGAGAACATAAACACTGTCCTAAACAGCTCACCAGTAACAAAACATCGAAGGGTGTTTTATACTTTGGTTTATTAGTCCAAGCACAAAAAGACCGTTGATATGATTCTGATTAAGAATTTTTTTTTAATTTAAATAAAAATTTAGAGTTAGAAAGAAACTCACTCATGGATAAGATAAATGAAGGACAGACGAATTGTTTGAAGGAATGCTTGGAGAGAGCGTTTATCAAGAGCGCTGATGATATTGATTTAAAGTTATGACCCCAACAAACGTCAGGCAAGTGTTGTTCATGCTAATTCTCAAGTTCCTGGTAACAACAATAAACCCCGCCAGATTAAAGTAATGTTAGCTGTTTTAATCGACTATGTAACAATACATGAAGAAAATCTAAAAGTCTGGTGGTCCTCGGACTAAACAACAGACTATTCTTTCTCGTAATGACTTAACACCCGGTTTTGGCAGACGAACTGCTTGCACAGTTCGACGCTGCGGCTGAAGAAGCCAACATGAGAGTCCTCTGGTTGGTCAGAGGGCGAAGTCTTGAGAATCAGATTAAACAGGCTACGTAGCCCGATTGTTGGTAAGGCTTACATTCCACAACCTCCAGCATTAGTTTTGCAAAGAGCATATCTAAACAAAGGAATTCGGACAACCAAAAATGTTTTATGTGGTGTGTTCTTGCAATGCTGCATTAACGCCCGCCAAAAACGCAGAGAGAGTGTCTAACAATCACCCTTACATCAATGATCTTAACTTTAGTTGGGGTGTCCTTTGTCCTGTTAGTGTAGGACCAAATTGATCGGTTTGAAGAACAAAACAAACCAATAAACTGTTAATGTAATACACCTGGGATGAGGAAACAATTTTGGTGCCAATTAAATTGTCCAAGAACAGCCCAACGATTGGCGAAGCCAGACAAAAATCATGTGACTTACTACTGATGGCTAACACCAGCGGGCTACCGCATTACACAATGATACAACAATGAGAGACTATGGCAGCATACTTCAAAATATCATGTCAAACAAGAAATCCTGTAGAAAAGTTTAACAAGAATGCATCTGTTCAAGCCGCGAGCGAACATAAGAAACAATTTGTAAAAGTCTGTAGACTGTAATACAGAACTAATTACGGCCCCACCCGGATCTAAAGTAGTTTTAAGAACTTGAAAGCGGCTGCAACATTCTCCAAATTTGTTATACCAGACATGGAATCACTCATTGTTCCTTATTAAGGGCCAGCGCCACAAAAACATCGAAAAACAGTCTTAATGAGTAATCATCAGATTTGTATCTTTTGCCTTCAATATTGATTATGGTCGGATGGCGTCCATTCAGAACCAAAATTAATATAAGGGTCTAATCTAGCAGGAATACTTCTTGGAGAACGCATGCAGCAAGTGCGCAATGCTGATCTAAATAATCTAAACTTATCTGAAATCATAATGACACCTGAAGACCACACAGTATGACTCAGCCACACATTGTTGGATTGTGGGTTTAGAACTCAGTGAGAAGCAACAAATCCAAAAGTAAGAAACCAAGATCACATTAGTGGAAAGTTCAGAGGAGCCTGCGCACAGTAAATGCATCTTTCTACTAAAGTTTTTTGAACCAAAGACATAGGAAGCTGCCTGTATTCTTTCATAACTTGCGAGGTTACGACTCTCATCTTAAAATGAAAGCATGGACGATGCCTCAGGGTGTCATGCATTTGCACAGTCAACAGAAAAGTACATGTTGCTTTAATCTGATAACATGCTTTTTATGACTCTATGCAGCAACATGATGGGATCAATAGAGTCCTGGCTATGTCCTGAAAGTCCTAGCCCATAACGGAAAAATATTTGACTCAACTCCTTGTAGAAGGGAGTTTACCCTTATGAATACATGAACAGTTGGGAAAGGTTTGACGAGATACACTTCTCGCAAAAGGCGGCGTTCTTCTGTTCCCCTAGTCTTTTCGAGAAAGGACATCAGGTGAACTCTGATTACCAGCATGCGCAAATGGGGCGTGCAGAAGTTAGAGTTGTACAACGATGGGAGACTATCATGATTCATACATTGAGGGCAGATGAATGTTTGTTGGCGATATATTTTGAAAACTATAGAAAGACCTGCATGAAACATTAATAGCCTGGATCCCGCCATTACATTTCTGCGCCCGGGAATGAGATGGGACGCCTTCTTAAAGTTTACTGGGATACAGAAGAAGGATCTCATAGTTAGACAGATTACCCCACACACACGATGAGGTTGGCAATGATTTGAAAACGGATTGCGTGGAGGAATTAAAAGAGCGTCGCATCATTACTTGTAAAGCAAACAACAAATACTAGGACCGACAATGATCCAAGTAAAAAGGTTCCTAACTAATCTCGATGTATTAGATGCATACAATCTGTAGGTTGGGCAATGGCGCAACACTTCCACTTACGTAACTTCAAGATTACACGGGAACGAATATATTCAAAAGCATTAAAGTGGATGGGGGCAGTTTAACGCCTGACAGAGCGTGTTTCATTCTAGAAGTTGATTTTAGAATACCCCAATGGAACTCCATACCAGCATAATGACTATCCATTTAGCACAGAAAGTCCTAAAGAAGGATCCAAGAGAGCCGCCAAACTTGTGCCTAATCGTCGAGGCAAAAAAAAATTATGTCTGTCATACAGACTTCTCCTACAATTTTATTTAAGACATGGGTTTGAAGTTGTACAGCAGTTCATCGCATAATTGCTTTTTGATCAAGAACATTCATGAAAACCATACATCAAAGAACGACTGATCTCAGAACAAAATCCCAACAGTATGCTTCAGGAAAAGACTTTTTCAAGCGGATGAACAACAGCTGTTTTGGAAAGACTATGGAGAATCCGCACAACCAAAGAATGTCAGATTAGTCACCAAAGAGAACGAAGCAATTAAGCTGACTTCAAAACCAAATTATCAGGACTTCAGAAGATTTCATGATCACCTTTTTGGCATAATGATGAAAAAAAAGAAAGTCAAATTGGACAAACCTGTTTTTATTGGGTTTACTGTTTTAGAATTATCAAAGCTTTTGATGTTAGAATTTCTTTATGACTACTTTAAGCCCTCGATCCTGAGTCCAGAGTACTTTACACAGATACAGATAGTTTTGTTATAGATATCCCTACTGAAGACATCTATAAAGACATGGAAACCGAAGTGGCTAAAGAGCATGCAGGATGGTATGACACGTCCGATTACCCTAAAGACTCGCCTTTACATTCAATTACTAACAAGAAGGTTTTAGGAAAGATGAAGGATGAATTATCTGGAAAGGTGATCAAGGAGTTTGTTGGTTTAAGGTCAAAAAATGTACAGTATTTCGAGCCAGGAGAAAATCATTAAGAAAGCAAAGGGAATATCTCGCAGCGTTGTGCAGTCAAACATATCACATGACAACTACAAAGAAGCATTGTTTGGCAATAAGACTTTTCATCATGACAACGTAAAACTGCGATCTAATCTACATGAGATCAACACAACAGTTGTAACAAAAAAGTCGTTAGATAGAACAAACACAAAACGTGTGTTTGTTAATCCAGAGTTTTCATATGCAATCGGGCACTGGAGGACCGCATAAACAGGGGGTTTATATTTTTCATCAACTTTTATTATAAGATCAATCATAGCTTCATCCAATTCATTTAAATCTTTTCTCATGTTTTGCTTGATGCGTTCGAATTTTTTTTATTATTTCAAGATATTCTTTTTCCCAATTTGGGGGTTTAAGTTGTAGGTGATCTGGATGATTTAGCATGCATTGATTAATCCCGAAAATGTTTCCTTAATAGCATTACACGCATGAAATGATTCCCGTATCATTTTCAAGTCTCTTCCTTTCCGTTCTTGTTTCGTTCTGCGCTTCCTTCTGACTTCATTTTAAACTCAAATATATTTACGTAAA
>JAFLJL010002576.1:15000-24393 GCA_018398815.1 Conus ventricosus | reverse complement strand
TTACCCCCCGCAGATTCAATCGATGATGGAAAAGAATTTAAAGGCCGAGTGAATCAATTATTGTTAAAACATAGAGTTACCATTAAAAGAGGCATTCCGGGAGTTCACAGATCACAGGCTTTAGTTGAAAACTTTAACAAACAGTTAGCTGAAAGACTTTTTTCCTACCAGTATCACAGAGAGCTGATTGACAATTCTCGCAACACAGAATGGGTTAGAAGACTGCCCTCAGTTTTGCGCGCAATGAATAATGAAGAATTTAAAGGGCTAAAACCAGTACAAGCAATCAAAAGAAAAACAATAAATGTTGTTGAAGGAGAGTCTTCATCCAGCAAACTATTGCCGTTTGGTTTGAAAGTAAGGTACCTTTATTTACCGGGGGAAGCAGAAGGGGACACTCGCATCAGGGCAACCGATCCAGTTTGGAGTGTTGATCCATATGAATAAAAAGAATTGTAAAGATGAATCCGCCCGTGTGTATTATTTACGAGAAACTGACACGACAAAACAACCAGCCCCCCAAAGATCTTTTGTGAAAGAAGAACTGCAGATAATCCCGCCAGACACAGTTCCGCTTAATTAATTTACGGTTCTACAATGCCCAATTGCATATGAAAACTCTGGATTAACAAACACACGTTTTTGTGTTTGTTCTATCTAAATGACTTCTTTGTTACAACAGTTGTGTTGATCTCATGCAGATTAGATCGTAGTTTTACGTTGTCATGGTGAAAAGTCTTATTGTCAAACATGCTTCTTTGTAGTTGTCATGTGATATGTTTGACGCACAACACTGCGAGATATTCCTTTTGCTTTCTTAATGGTTTTCTCCTGGCTCGAATACTGTACATTTTCGATCTTAAACCAATACACTCCTTAATCACCCTCCAGATAATTCATCCTTCATCTTTCCTAAAACCTTCTTGTTAGTAATTGAATGTAAAGGTGATTCTTTAGGATAATCGGACGTGTCATACCATCCGGCATGTCCTTTCGCTACTTCTATTTCCATGTCTTTATAGATGTCTTCAGTAGGAATATCTATAACAAAACTATCAGTATCTGTGTAAAGTACTCTGGACCTGGTGAACGAGGGTTTAAAGTAGTCATAAAGAAACTCTAACATTAAAAGCTTTGATAATTCTAAAACGGTAAACCCAATACATACAGGTTTGTCCAATTTGACTTTCTTTTTTTTCATCATTATACCAAAAAGCTGATCATGAAATCTTCTGAAGTCCTGATAAATTAGGTTTTGAAGTCAGCTTAATTGCTTCGTTCTCTTTGGTGACTAATCTGACATCTTTGTGCTTGTGTGGATTTTCCATAGTCTTTTCCGAACAGCTGTTGTTCATCAACTTGAAAAAGTCTTTTTCTGAAGCATCTGTGGATTTAGTTCTGAGATCAGTGTTCTTCATGATGTATGGTTTCATGAACTGTTCTTGATCGAAAGCAATAATACGATGAACAGCTGTTAACTTTAAACCATGCCTTAAATAAAATTGTAGAAGTCTGTAATGACAGACATAATTTTTTTTGCCCGAAGATTAGGCACAAGTTTAGGTGGTTCTGTTTTTGCTATCTTTAGGCTTTCTGCAGCTAATGGATAGTCATTATGCAGGTCATGGAGTTCATGAGGATATTCTAAGTCAACTTCTAGAATGTATCCACGCTGTTGACCCGGCGTCAAACTGCCCAACCACTTTAATGCCTTTTGAATGTTTTTCGGATTGACGCTTGTGTGCATTTTAAAGTTGCGTAACAGAAGTGATTGCGCCATAGCCCATCCATACAGATTGTTTGCATCTAAATACATAAGATAGTTTAGACCGTTTACTCGGATCATAGTCGTCCAAGTATTTTGTTGTTTGCTTTACAGTAATGATGCGACGCCATACTAATTCCACCACGCAATCCGTTTTCAATCATCTTAATCATTGGTAGGTCAGACAATAAATCAATCTGTACTCAGTAAACTTTAAGAAAGCGTCCCAACTCATCCCGGGCGCAGAAATGTAATGCGCAGGATCCAGGCTATAATGTTTCATGCAGGTCTTCCTGTAATTTTCAAAGACGTCCGCCAACAAACATACATCCAGCCATCAAGTATGAGTCATGATAGTCTCCCATCGTTTTACAATCTAACTTCTGCCACGCATCTTGAGCATGTTGGTAATCTGAATCACTAATACCCTTTCCTCTAAGACTAGAAAAGAACGCGTCTTTAGGTGGAAGTGAATCTTCATCAAACCTTTCCCAACTGTTCATGTACTCATAAGGGTAAACACCCTTTCTAACAAGTGTTGGGTCAAAATATTCTTCCGTTATTGGGCAGGACTTTAAGGACATAGCCAGTGACTCTAATGATCCCATCAGGTGTTGCATAGAGTCATAAAAAGACATGTTATTTAAAGTGAAACACAGTACTTTTCTGATGACTGTGCAATGCTGCTACCCTGAAGGCGTTGGTTACTGCTTGCATTATAAGGTGAGAGTCGTAACCTCGCAAGTTGTGAAAGAATATAGGCAGCTTCCATGTCTTTGGTTCAAACTTTAGTTGAAGATTGCATTTACTGTGCGCAGCTCCTCTGAACTTTCCGCTAATGTGATCATGGTCTCTTACCCGCTGGCCGCCAAGGCCACCTGTCGGATTCGCTACGTCTGATGATAGGCCTAAACCGCAAATCCAACAGTGAGTGGTGAGTCATACTGTTGTTGGTCTTCAGGCGTCATCATGATTCAGATAAATTCAGATTATTAGAACAATCATTACGCACTTGCTGCATGCGCTGTAAAATCTTCTGGCCGCATTTGGTTCTCTGTATAATTCTGGCGTTGAATGAGCGCCATCCGATCTGACAACAATGAAAGCAATGAACAAATCTGGTGATTACTCACAAAGTCTGTTTTGGGGCGTTTCTGTGGGGTTGGTCCTTCATAAGAAACAATGAGTGATCGAAGTCTGCGTAAACAACATATGGAGAATTTTGCAGCCGTTTCCAGTTCATAAAAACTAACTTTACTGCCTTCTCTCGGCGTAATTAGTTCTGTTATTACAGTTAACTGGGCTGATACAATGTTTCTTATGTTCGCTTGCGGCTTGAACAGATGGAATTCTTGTTAAAACATTTTCTGCAGAATTCTTGTTTGTGCCCATCTTTTGAAGTATGCTGCATTAGTTTACTCATTGTTCGTATCAATGTGTAATGTGGCAGCCCCGCTGGTGAAACATCAGTAGTAGTCAACATGATTTTTGTCTGATCGCCTATTGTTGGGCTGTTCTTGGACACTTTAATGGGCAGTAAGATTTGTTTCCTCATCCCATGTGTAGATATTGACAGTTATTGGTTTGTTTTGTTCTTCAAAACTGATCAATGGAATCCGCGCTAACAGGAAAGGATATTCCACTAAAAGTTAAGATCATTGATGTAAGGCGATAGTTAGACACACTCTCTCTGCGTTTTTGCGGACGTAATGCAGCCTTGCGAGATAACACCACATAAAAACATTTGTTGTCTGTATTCTTTATGTTTAGAACTGCTCTTTTCGCGACTAATGCTGGAGGTAGTGGAATGTAAGACCTGCTACAATCGGTGCATATTTAGCCTGTTTTAATCTGATCTCTAAGACTTCGCCCTTGACCAACCAGAGCCTCTCATTTTGGCTTCTTCAGTGGCCACATCAAACTGTTGTAAGCAGTTGGTCTGCCAACCAGGTGTTAGTCATTATGAGAAAGAATAGTCTGTTTGTTTAGTTGAAACCCAGACTTCTAGATTTTCTTCATTTATTGTTACATAGTCGATTTAAAACAGCTAACATTTACTTTAATGGGGGTCTATTGTTAGTTTACTTGGAACTTGAGAAATAGCATGTGCAACGCTGCCTGCACATTTGTTGGATCAATAACATCTAGATGTATCTATTTAAAGCTTTGATAAACCTCTCCCTCGAGGCATTCCTTCAAACAATTCATCTGGACCTTCATATATCTATCCATGCTGAGTTTCTTTTCTAACTCAAAATATTATTTAAATTAAAAAAAATACTTAATCAGATCAATATTCAACGGTCTTTTTGTGCTTGGACTCATAAACTAAAGTATTAAAACACCCTTTGGCGTTGTTAATGTGAGCTGTTTAGAGCAGAGTTTAATGTTTCGTTACTTTTTTTAAGCATTCCTTTTTTTCTGCTCAGGGTCTGGGTGTTGAGAAAAAGTTGTCCTTGCCTTTCTTTGAAGATCAAACTTTTGTCTTTTGTAGTCATCAAAATCGGCCTGTAAACGATTAAATTCTTCATCCGTGATGTTTGAGTCAGCTAGTGCTTTATTTATTATCAGTTTGAAGGAACTAAGTTTAGCTGTTATTAGTTGAACCATAGCTGTGTGCCTTTGGAGTTTAGTTTTTATTTTTTTTGCCAGCAGCACTTACAGCTAATGAACACAGGCCGAGAGCTAAAGACAACCCGCCTAGAGGTAAAGCTGCGGGCGCACCTATGCCCGATGCTAAGAGGCCTACACTTGTTCCTGCCGATGCAGCACTAATAGTCGATGCTCCAGTATTAACATAGGTAACAGCATTAAAGGCAGCAGAATACCTTCGTTTGGCTTTGCTGTATTTGAAAGGTCCTGCTCTAGTTTTTGTTGCATTTGTGTAATGTTGGTTAATCTGAAGGTTTTTACTTCAGGGCTTTCTACAACTGCAGAGACGGTCTTGGGGCGATGTTGCCTACTACAGCAGCAGAGTTGCCTGCTATCTCTTCTTTAGGTACTTTTGGTAATTCAGAACAGACATGCTTTTTAAAAAATGAAAAATAATTTAGTATTCTATTTGTTCTAATCTGTTATCTTCAATGTTCAGCTGTGTATCAATTAATAAAAACAAATGTACATTAAGCGTTTATCGGCTTCTTTTTCTTTATCAATTTGAATGTTTATTACATCTCTAACCTTTCTCCCACTTCCATGCAACTCATTATCCTCTGTTGACCTTAGGTCAATCCATAAACCGTATTTTGTTGTTAAATAATCATCAAGCCTAACATGTGAAGGTGTAGATCTTTAGACATAAGGTCTGCTGTTGGATTTCTACCCCTCCGCCCCCCAAACAAATTTCTTATTTCGTTCAAAATGCTGATAAGGTCTAAGCCCGCAAGCATAGATTTGGTTAGGGCTACCATCAATCGAACATTGTACTTTCGTTATTTTTGGATTAAAAAACTTTTCACTTGCTCTTGCGAATGGTTCTTCATCTTCACACAGCAATAAAATACCTTTAAGCGATTTTACTGCGACACTAAGATTAAAATTCCATATAGCGTCTGCCCTGCTTTAGGATATGTTGAATGATGGCGCACTGCTTCGTATATATTATTAATTTTGTCTTATATTGTTGCTGAATCAGCCTTGCTAAATTAGAGTTGCTAACAACATCAAACTCTAACGAGATGTCAGAAATGCTGTACTTTGCTTCGGTGTCTGTTGATCTGATAACACGTTTGTATTCATTAAAAGTTAGTTCGTATGACAGTCTGTCTTGTAATGCTCCTTGAAAGTATGGGGCATGCGCTTTTATCAACTCAAAATCTAAGGGAAATGAAAAAGCGATTTCCATACGCAAAATTTAGAGCTAGAGACTTTTTGCTGCTTTTAAACATTTGCGTCGAGTTCGGCGCCTATTCTAAGTTTTAGTGCTTCTTCATTGTCAATTCCTTGAAACGCAAGATCATCCCTTTCATTCGCGGTTAGCCATAGATCAAAATAGGTTAAAAATATGTCTGCATTGTGTAAAGAAAATATTTCTTGCCCCTCAAGTTTTATAGAAATTTTCTTAACGATTGCCCGTCCCAGATTCTGGACAACTGTTCTGGTTGGGTCTGTTGTTGAAGCGAGGTCTATTTTGAAAGTAAGTCGCGCAGAGCCTGGCACAATCATTTCATCCGCTCCTAGGTCTGGAAATCTGACAGTAAGAATTTGATCCGCATCAATAGTAGACGGATTATTTGGAACAGTAATATTCCGTTTATTTTCCCTTCACTCCACGGGGCTTTTTCAGGCTTCTATGCGGGTCAAGAATCGAGCCATATTCTTGTGGCATTTTTATAAAACAAAATAAAAAGTTAATTATTTAAAAACATGGCAGGCATTGAAGGTGAAGAAGATTATGATTGTTTCTGATCCTGAAGACAACGCGAGTGAAATGACTCCTTTGACACAGCATCGCTCAGGGCTCTCAATACGGCGTGAATTAACAGAAAGCCATGTTAGATCATTGTACCAAAATTTAGGCATTGAACTCCCGTAGTTTTAGACCCTAATGATTTTGACCGAGATGATGATGGCCATTTGTATGTGAAAACCGCCAAGGACAACGTGTTCAGCTTACAACTAAACGAGACCCATTAAAGTTTTTAGCCATAGGTTCAATTAGACAAAAACTCCCTATGAGCGTACAAAATCGCCTTGGCATTGCTAAACCAAAATTAGATGAGGATGATGTTGCTAAACACCAAAACACGCTACAAAAACTTCCAACAGGTAGCCAAATACAAAACACAAAACTGAAGATTTAAGTCAAACAGCGGACGAAGTAATAAATACAATAGGAGCAAACCACACTGAAGAAGAAGAAACAGCATTAAAAACTATACACGAACCACGGCTACCTGAGAGAGAATATTAGCCCTTGATCGTGCTTTAAGAACCATACGAGGGGAAATAATAAACAATTCAGCAAAACTGACTGAACTAGAGGAGCATATAAAAAGAGAAAAACAAAAAATCGTTGAGGCTGACGACGCCAACTTAGGACCTGATATTAAGAAAGAATAAAACAAAGACTAAAGATCTTGAACAACAAAGATCAGCAAGACTAGAAGCGATGACTACTAACGAGACCAATTACGAACTCAAGTGAATAGAATAAGAGAAACTATCCGAAAAATTTTATATGAAGACACAACACTAGCAGAACGAATAAGAACATTGTTTAGAGAGCAAGGCGTCACATTAGCAAGCGTTATAACGGCCTTAGGATTTGCAATAAGTACACTGGTGATGGCTATTACAGGCGGCGGTGGTGGTGCTGGGTCAGTGCCTCCACCGCCATCGCCTCCACCTGATAAATCATGGGTAAAGAAACAGCTTGATCATCTTGCGAGTTTATTAAAAAAAATTAGCTAGTAAAGCTATAGACTCTTTACCTGGTATATTAGGGGGTATTGTTAGCTGGCTTTTGTCTACTGCAAGCAAAGTAGTTGGCTTTATGGCCGAGCACTTATGGGCATTAGTTCTCTTAATAGTCGGGTTAATATTTAGTAAAATAAAGACCAAGTAATCCTAGGCCAGTTAATACAACAACAAGTGCCGTCTTTTCATATTCATGGTCATCGCGAACAGAGTCCGCGTCTTCAATGGCCTTTAGGCTTTGGACCTTGGGGATTGGATGACTTATTCTTGGGTGTTTTTTTATTGTTTGCAATATTACTGGCTCAGAATTTATGTCGTTTTTTCCGACCTTCTGTTCATTACCTGCCACAAGGATTGCATTGTTGTAGTTTATTATTGTGCCTATTGGAGTCTGAGGTCAGAAGGCAGCATGTATAAACCAGTGCCAACAGCAAGTCTACTTTCGATCTTGCGTATTGTAAAACATCTTGGTATCTTTGAATACTTGAAGGCAAATCAACTGTAGAATTAATGGCGTCCTCTAAATTTGCTAAGTATTGTTTTTGTGCATCAAAACCAGTAGAAGGATCAGTTATGCTCGATCTCGTTTGTGCTTGCGAACCTAGCAAACACCAAACGTAAGTACGAATAGTGTCGTTTATTGTTCTATTCCTGCTTTAGTTAGGCCCTTAGAAGTGTCTAAGATAAATGTTGTCCATGCTGTTTTATGCTCTTGCTCTATGGACCCGAGGTGAACACCTGTGCCTGAAGAGAAAGATGTTAAAGGAGGATTTCCCGTCATAGTTATACTTTCTGTGCACGCCCCAAAAATAAGGGGTGCCTAAGCCATGATTAAGATCCGACTTTTGTCTAAAGTCTGTCTTAACATTAATATTGAATTCGTTACAGATCCTTTCAAAAGCCTTCATGTCTATTCTGTTGCTGAATGGATTAAACGTTTTATCATTTGGTAATGGCGCTTGCAGTTCAGTCAAAATACGTCTGAAGGTGTAATAAAAATGAAATCTATACACTGACCTCACCAAAGGATCAGGATGATTTAGATGATCAGCATACGACACTCCACACCCAGATGATGCACAAAACACAGCAAAGTTTAAACTGGTTCTGGTAAAACTGCATCGGATGACTAAACCACACTTTCGGGATGCGGTCGTTTTTAATAGGGGGGTTAAGATAGCTCTTCAATGGAGTACTAACCTTTACTTGAAAGGCGTCAGACTGAGTCACAGAAATGTCAAGAGTATCGGTTGTTATATTTTTAAGGTTGTAGTGCGGCCCAACAGAATATTTTGCATTAGTATATTTGAATGCACTCATTTTTATTTCGTTTAAAAAATGTTTGTAACAATAACAACTCAAGACCGTCCTTCGTTTTTAGAACATGCTATTGATAACAATTGCGGGGCCAAAATGGTCGCGCTCCATGAAATATTTTACAAAGTCGTATGGTTTAATATAAGTAAAGCCAGGGAGAATAATAAGGTTCTAAAAGTTGACAAAACAGGGCCAAAGTTAGCCAGTTAACAATACCTGATGGTTATTACGGGTTTTGCTCACTAAAAGAAGCAATGAGTAACTTCAACATTACCCTCAAACTTAACAATGCAAATCTAAAAACAATGTTAACATTCAAGCCTGAAGAAGAAGCAGGTTACTATTTTGATAAAGAGCTAGCTAAAATGTTAGGCTTTGCAGCTGACAATTATAGATTTAGAGTTACACCAACCAAAACTACTTATGAGGGAGAAAATCCGCTCGATCTTGCATTACATTCATTACTCTATGTTCATTTAGATGAGCTGAGCACTGATGAAAACTTATATGATGGAAGGCCCTCAACTGTTTTAAGAGCTCTTCCATCAGGGAAAGCTGCATATTGCGATTATGAAATTATACAATTCCCTAATTTACAGTTTAAAAAATTAGTTTGTGGGAGGGTCGGATCATTTAATATAAAAATCACAGATAAAACGGGGAAAGTCGTAAAATGTGATAACCTGCAAATTGTTTTGGAAATAAAATAATAAGTTGTACTAAAAATGTCGCGTGGGCCAGAAGAACCAGGAGTTACATTAGCGCCTGTGAGGTGTATAACTTTAGAATTAAAAGACCATGCAGACGTTGCGGACTTTGAACAGAACGGTGAGATAGGCACTTTGTATGGGTTTGAGTACACTAAAGACGGTGATTATAAACGCAAAGAGGTT